>MU006253.1:150701-166287 GCA_010093685.1 Ophiobolus disseminans
GATTGTCTAACAACACCTATAGGCCTTGTACGAAAGGATATCAAAAAACTACCGAGCTATCTACAGGACTAGCTTGATTAAATACACCTGAAGGCTAAGCATGCTTTGCCCCATACAATCTGGTCGATCCAGAAGATCCGGAGTCGGACCGGAGGTGACGCGGGTACAATGCGGAGTTGATGTTTAACCATGGGAACGTTGTGCAGGCACATCGTTACAAATTCTGCTAGGGGTGTTGAGCTTCACTGCGTTAGGTCCCATAAACTTTAGCACAGTGTACTTTAGGTTCTTCTAGTCTAGCTTCTGACTAGGTCTCTTGGTCTTAAAGTGGTCTGCCAACTTCAACCACACTTTGTCACCCACTCTTAGTTGAGGGCTTTGCTTTCTGTGCTTGTTGGCCTGAAGTTCTTGTTCCTATTAGACTTCTCCCATGCATGCTTGTGCTAGGTCAATGCTTTGACAAAGTCTTTCTACAATGCTCTCTGCTTTCTCCTCCTCAGTCTTTATCCTCTAGCTCCTTGGCTGCCTCTCAGGTCCATACCGCACAACAATTTGGATTAGGTCCACATTACTCTACATTACTAACACCGCTAATACGGATGTCTATGCCGCTGCAAGCGGCAACAAAGAACCTTACGTGCAGCGTTGGATGCGCTTAGGTGGTCTTACTGCAGCTGATTAGCAGACTGTCAACGAGTATCTTGCAATGCTGCGTCCGCTGAAGTTGGCAACAAAGCGCCTTAAAGGTCGCGGTACTTACAAGCAATTTGGCTCACTTGCTGGGGTAATCCCTGTCTTTGAGACTATCTTATCTAGCTACAAGGAGCGCATAGAGCCCTACAGCGGAGTTAAATTACGACAAACCTAGCGTGCTAGAAGACCACGTTGCTATCAACCTCCACGCTGCCTAGGCAAAGGCGAACAAGTACTTCATGAAGCTTGATGAGACCCCCGCCTACTATGCTGCTACCTCTCTCTATCTAGCCTACAAACACTACTGCGACAACGCGTGGAGGGATAAACTAGAGTGGTTGGCAGCAGCGCAGGCGGCGTTTCAGACTCTTTGGGGCACGTACAAGGACAACTTAGCGCTGCCACTACAGTAGCTCCAGCGGCACCGCGGGCACATGTAAACAACGACCTTAGCGACGCTATCGCGTCTATGAATCAGCCTCAACAATTAACGTCATGTACACCTTGGGGAATTGGCACGATAGTCAGGCCTAATGTGTATGTAAAAATGTGATCAGTTTGAATAAGTCACCTGATTAGTTCAGTTCAAGCTTGGCTGGGAGCCAATTCAATCAGTTTCCTCAGCCTTTTTGGCCTGCTTTCTGCAATTCAGTTCAAGCCAGGGGTTGCAAACTAACTAAACGGATTGTTGACATCCCTGTGCAGGCCACCGGGCGGGTACTGGGTATCTAGTTCCACGATCGTAGCACCACCGAGTGGGTCGCAAGTATATCAGACCACGGCCGTACCCGCTCTACCAACACAATCAGGTTCCATCAAAGATTGCGGTCGCTATCACTTAGTGGTCGACGGCAACACATGCAACCTTGTATGTCTCATTTATAGCATTACCTTCTCGGCTCTTTGCAAGCTTAACACATACGTCAACAATGGATGCACAAACATCTGGCTCAAGTCATCAGTATGCGTAGGGCAAGTCACTGCGCAAGCAGTCTCTAAAGATGGCTCATGTGGGCCTAAAGCCGAAGGCGCCATTTGCATGGGTAGCGGTGTTGGATCTTGCTGCAGTGTTAGTGGCTACTGTGGCAATACTGTCGATCACTATAGCCCGGGTGCGTGTTATTCTGGCGCGTGCACTAGATCTGCTACAAGCACTTTGGATGGTTCTTGTGGACCTAATGCAGGCGGTTTGACATGCAATAATCCTAGGTTTGGGCTATGCTGCAGCATCTACGGCTACTGTAGCAATGGCACTTCTTTCTGTGGTGCTGGAAACTAGTACGTCCTCATGCATACTCTGCTTTGAAGATACTGACTAAAGTGTGTTAGTTACTCCGGTGCGTGCAATGCAGACATTGGTGGGCCTTCCATTACAGGCAAATGTGGGCCGTTGTTCCAAGGAAACAAAACATGTGCTGGAACGCAGTTTGGTGCATGTTGTAGTCAATATGGATATTGTGGCAATGGGGACGATTATTGCAAGGGAGCAAATTGTTATTCTGGGTTTTGTACCAAGTGAGCTAGCTAGCGATTAGTGACATTAGCGCATGCGCCTAGCCTTCGCGCTTACAAGGGCATGGCCTGCCACCTTATAAGAGGGCGTCGCTCAACCGCAAACATTCACTGTTCACACCGTGACCGCCTTTCACCATGGACGTCGACAAATGCGTCGAATTGCACAACAAGATTCTTAAACATGGCTGGTTGCATTCAGGCAAGACTATCGAGGACCTTGAGCAAAATTGCCAGACATGGTTCAACCAGCATGGCGACCAGGCTGAAGCAGTTTCCAAATTACTCTCGCCCAATCTCATCGCATTTCTTAAACGAGCGTATGGAATTCACTGCGACGGTGCGCATTCATTTTTCTACTATGTTGGCGGTCTTGCCGGTCCTGTCAATATCCAAGAACAAATGGAGATTCTCAATTTGGTGTGTGAGGAGGAGGGCAAAACTCAATGTGTTCTACTGTATATGATGAATTGCGATTTTGGGTCGCACCCGGTGGGTTTGATGTGAGTTATCCTTGAGCAATATTCTTAGCTATTGCAACATGGACTATCTAATTCTCATAGATATGATCAGGAGGAGGACACTGCAATTATGTGTGTGGATCTAGACGACATTGATACGATTCAGAATGGCCGGACGCCATGGTTTCCCCTCAAAACAGTGCTCGAGGCATGGCTAGACATGATCGAGCAGGGAAAGGTTGTTGCCATTCCTGAGGCACCCGTCATGGAAAAACCATGGACGCTCGCTCCTTACAGTCCTAAGATCTTGCAAGATACCGTGGACCTCTTCAATGCTCTGGTGAGAGAAATTGAATCGCGTTTACCGGAAGGAAGTACTGGCACAGGAGATGACTCGTCCCCGTTCATTGAAGAAGCAACACTCGATACATCCAACCCACAACGGGGATTTGCTTATCACTTTGCTCAGGGGGCAAAACGACCGCAGTTCCGTTACATTGCTCCAGGATTAGAGATCGCAATCTCTTCAGATGACACTGCGCAGCGGTTTGCGTCCCTTCGATCTGATGCCGGTTTCGAGATGTCACCTCTCCTGCTCTTTCGCGCAGTTGACAACGGCGCACCATGCATGGCACCAGCATCCGGAAATGAGTGTCCTTTCGGCTACCCTTTCAATGGGGTTGACAAGTACCCCGCAGGTTTATACCTGTCATGCAGGAGTTCATCGTCCAACAACAGCTTCGAGGATGCAAGCATACTAGTACTGCCGTTCCGCATTGGTGCAAGGGGCTATGCTCGGAAAAGCGACGGTGCGCGCTTTGGGGAAAGCACACAGGATGAGCGTGTTAGATCGAGTGACACATTTTCAGATGTGTATCAGCCAGGCTATCAGCCTTTCACCAATGGACATAATGTGCGGCTGTTCTGTGTACTCGAGAATTGGCTTGGTATGGTTCAGAGGGGTGACTGGAAGGTTGATGCGAACGGAGTCATGGGCGGCATCGATGAGTGGAAGAAAGCAGACACGGAGGAGTCATGGGAGAAGTATACAATCCCACCTACCTGGTAAAAGACAGTTTGGATAAGGGCATGTCGATAACTGGTATGGCTATTACACAAAGGATCTAGTTCAGTACCTGCAGAGTTGCTATCAGTCAGTTCAGTCAGTCCAGAGGGCTCCGGACTGACTGAACTGACGTCCTGAAGTCACTGAACTGGACTGGACTGACTGCCAAGACTTTTGCATTAAGTTAAAACTGACTGACTGAACTGACGTCGCCGCCGCCTGCGGACTGACTGGACTGACTGGACTGAGTTACCTGACGTCAAACTGAGATAACTGCTCCTGCATTTTTGAGATTTCCACCTCTGATATTGTACGCGCTAGCCCCAAAGCTGACGTAGTTGTTGGCTGTATACCAAGCCTCTTCCAGCTCTTCAAGCACTGCAAAGCTGAAACAAGCTCTGGCTCCATATGGAGTCTCCGCGTGCCTAACATGTCGCCAAGCTTGCTGAAAGTCCGCTCACAGTCTGCCGCTGCCGCTGGTATTGTCAGGACGTCAATAGCAAACTTTGAAAGGAAAGAAAATTGTCTAGCAACTGACTCTTAGTATAGAAGCGGATTGAGCGACAGCCAGTCCTCCTCAGCCAACGCTGGTTGTCGCTTAAAAATCTCATATTTATCCTTTGCAAGGCTTGCTTCTACCTGCAGTATGCTTTGCTCAATTGATGACTGTAGAAAAGCTGATCGCGACGTTGACAACCTAGGCGGGACTTCTTGCGCGGTGGCATCACTGTGTGAGCTGGAATAGTTGCGGCGTCCTTTTGCTCCTGCCACATACGCAGGAATGCCCGGTGGGTATTGTTAAGCCAGCCATCGCAATAGTGGACCCCGTTGCGGTCAGTAATGTGGGTGTCAGGCACTTTCCAGAGCACTGAGAGATGGTGTTTGTAGTGCGGGTGTAGTATTGTAGCCGTGTAGTAGACAGGCGCGTCGTCGAATTTTGCGTAGTATTCAGCAAGCTTACGGTGCGCAAGGTTGACATTTGTAACAGGATGATCTTCAGGCGCGTCGAGGTCCCCGTAATTTACATCCTTGAGGCGGTCTTTAAGAGCCTCAAGCTGATCAAGAAGTCACTCAAATGTTACTAGAACTTCCCAAATAGCGCCATGGCGGCCGTGTTGTCCGCGGCCTTCAAGTAGCTGTGTAGTCTCAGCGAATGGCTCAAGAAGTCGAATATACTCTGTTATTGTTGCCCAGTCCTTTCCGCTTAGACTGCCTTCCCGTATGTATAATCGCGGCTGCGCAGCAGGTAGCTGCTTGCGATTCTTCCGTCGTTGTGAGGGTGCCGTTGTAGCACTATGCTCCTCAAGTTTACACTCAATGTAGTTATCGATAGGGTCATGAAGCTCAGCTGCGCGCACTAATGTGCTGAAATAGCTATTCCAGCGGGTCTTGACAGGCTTTACAAGCTGTCGGATGTGAGGTGCAATACCTAGAGACTCCACCTCCTCGCGCTGTAGGCGCTCCAGTAGGTGTGCAGATAGACGCAATCACGTCGAAGAGGACGCCAATAGGACCGTATTTGCGCCACTCATCCATGTACTTCTCCTCATCGTTAAGTTGGACGGCGTCATTCTCGTACGCGCTATGGTCTTTGCCCCAGATGACTAATTGCGCGCCTAGATTTAGTATATGGCAGCAGCACCGCCGCCGCCACTCGCTTGCAATAAAGCCAAACTCCTCCGCTAAAGAAACAACTGCAGTATCTGTCGGATCGTGAGTATCGGTAGAGACGTCAGCTGCTCAACGGGCCGACTCGATCCTACTTCGGTCCGACTTGCGCCAAGCTCAGGTATACCTTCATAGCACCCACATTCATAGAGAGGACAATACCAATACCAAGTCACCAGAAGAACCTCGTTGTTGTTATTCACCCGTAAAATTGTACAAGGCCTACCAACAGTATCATTGTTACTTGCGTTGTCAAGCACAAAGTACCCAACGCTTGTCTTGTTAACGCCAAATAGCTGAAGTATTGTTGTTGCTACTGCGGCAATATTCTTGACAGTGTGCGCTCTGTGTAGCTCAGGTAACCCAAGCAGGTGGTCAACTAGCTTGCCCTCGCTGTTGAGGTAATGTACGCAGAGGCCAGTAAAAGCATACTGTCCACCAGTTGAAGTCCAGTTGTCAAATGACACGTGTATAAGCGACCGGGCTTCGCGGAGAAAGTTGGCAACAGCTAGTATGTATGTGTTGTACTCAGCAATAATATGACCGCGGAGGGTTTGGTGGTTTCGCCAAAGAAGTGCTTCAGCTAGCGGACTCGCGGCTGCAATCATGGCTCGAAACTGCGGCGTTTCTATTACGCGGAGGCTCTAATTGTCTGCGACTACCCAGTCCTTTAGCGCGTCCTGAAATCGAGAGGTTGAAAAGCTTGCTGCCATCTCATTTGCAATCTCTTGAGACACCTCTATCCCTTTAGACCCCATGACATATACTTGGGATTTTGCAAGCGCGCCCATAATATTGCCCTCCCGGCTAGCAATTGGTATAGGTCCGTTTGGTCCGTGTGAGTGCCTAGGCTTGTTGCTTGAGAGGTGTCGGCCAGCGTTTGTAATGCTGTCAGCCTTGTAGCAAGCCTCCTGCTTCCTTTGTTGGTGGCAGTATCGGCAAAGCTAGTGGTTCTTCTTGTGCTTCTGGTGCCAGACGCCCCAGCCGTGGCGGTAGATCCAGCTTTTTGGCCCGCCACGGCTACTATGCTCAACTTGGCGCCGCTCAAGGTACGGGACACGCTTGAAATCAAGCATAGCATAATTGTCGTCGTTGTCGTCGTTGCTGTTGTTGTTGTTGTTGTTGTTGTTGTTGTTGTTGTTGTTGGGGAAGTCCGCCTGTACGGTACCGGTACTGCTACCGGTACGGACTTATTACCGGTATCTTGTGCCTTGCTCACAGCATCGCCAACAGTAGGCGCGTTTGATAACGATAGTAGACGAGAATTGCGCTTATCGTATTCTACAAGGTAGCGGAGGCCTGCGTGAGAGGGAGTAGACATAAAATACACTAAAAAGTATCCTGACAACAGTACTGTAGCGTTGCATCTACAGCAAATGCGACGCGACGCAATGCAAAAGGCTTGCTGCGGACAGCTATCGGACCTCCACAAGCTCTGATTGGTTCGATTCTATATATCCTAACTTGTGTAAAATCAGTGCCTACTTATCCAGGACTAGCGCGGCTTCAAAGCCTCATTAGATGTGGCTCTCACAACTGCAAAATTCTGCTTCAAAATGGCTAACGTCAGTCCAGTCAGTCCAGAGGCCTCTGAACTGACTGAACTGACGTTCAGCGACCTCAAGAACTGACTGACTGATAGCAAGTCTGGAATTAATACAACCCTGGACCGCCGCAAGCATGTGGACATGCAGGGCACAAGCCAATGACAACAGTAGTGAGCTATCTGCAGCTCTTCTAGTCGCGGGCGCAGCCGCAAATGTCCCCGCGCATTAACGTAGAGTGTGGAACTTTGGTTCAAGCTAGACGCTTCAATTGGCTCGGGTGGTCAGCCTGGCGGGACACAACTGGTGGGGGCACGAGTTGCGGCGCGTGTATCAGCACGGGCTGTACGAAGTAATGCGGGTAACACACTACTCCAGCTATCAGCTATCAGCTCTCAGCCTTGTTGTCAGCTTACAAAAAGGACGTTCGCCCACAATGAAGCGCCCTCTGTGTCCTACATTGATCTGTCCTTGCACACTCAACAACGAAAGAACGCACCCGAACTGCTCGTCAGTCATTGTTGTTGATTGTGATCGGATGCCTTTAGGCGACCGGAAGCTTAGCTTTTGATAGGTGGTGTGGTTGGGCCGTGTTAAGTCCGACGCTAGTCTCGCTAACCTCGACGATGGGCACCCGTGCCGCATCACATCACAACACGATGCCGCGCCTCTCGCCGACAACCCACAACCCACAACCTCATCGCCGCCCCAGCCCTCAGCCCCAGCAAGACGCCCTCCTTCGCGCGCAACGTCGCAATCTGCTTCTGCAATTTGCGCGCAGCGCAGTGCTCCCCACGTGCCGCCGCATTCTCTCGCGCCCCGCCTCACACCCTCGCGCCCCTCGCTCGCGTGTGTGCTCGCTGGCTGCGCGCCCACAACCTCGACTTCTTGGTAAGCACCCCCAACCCCGTCCCCGTCTGGTTCGCTTCGGTCCGCCCCGGCTGCGGCTGTGTGCGCGCCTTCACCGCGTCCCGAGCTCGTTGCCCCGCGTCGAAAGACCTGGCAGGTTGAGCGACGCGGTGGCGCTCGCCAGCCCAGCCTCTGTGCGATCGCGCGACTGGCCATCATGCGACAGCGGCGGCGCCGTCTTGGGGGTTCGGCGCATCTCGCATCCCGAGCTCGTTGCCCTGTGTCGAAAGACCCGGCAGTTTTGAGCGATGCGACGCACTGAGTCTCCGGGCGGCCGCCCGCTTGCTGCGTTCTCGCCGACCCTCCGCCCCCCGCGAAGCTACGCTCCTCTGTGTCCCGGACTCATCTCCACGCGCCGAAAGGCTCGGCGGTTTGGGCAGGCGTTGCCTTTTAGCGGGGCGCGGGGGTCAAATCTGGGCCCCCACGGCATTCTCTCCCCTACCGCGATGCTGACAACACTCCAAGCGCAGGTCTTCCTTTTCCCTCGGCCTCACGTCAATGGCCACCGCGCCCATTGTAGATCCTGCGCCCGAATTCGAGTCGTCCGCGCTGGCTTCGAACAATGTGCTGAAGAGACGAGCCAGGCGACAAGGACGAGGAGACGACAAGCGGCGGCGGTTTGAGGCGCAGGATCAGATTCGCATGAAATATGGCCTGGCAAGGCCGTCTGAGGCGACAGTGTATCTTGTTGAGTCGCTTTTTCCCGCGAGAGACAATCCTCGACTGCCCAAGGCGGGGGAAGCTCGCGCCCAGGTTGCAGCCCGGGAGCTCAATCGCATCCGCTCCACAAGTGCCATCAAGCACGCCGCCATTCCGAACCCCAACTACAAGGAGGGCGCCGATGTCCCGCAATATGCGGCAATTCGGATAGTTAATTGCGTGGATAAGCCTGGCCAAGAGCGCCTCTTGGGCCGCGTGGAGGCCATGGAAGAGGCATGCTGCGTGTGTTGGTTTTAATTCCCATGCTAATTGTGTAGGTTGGTGTGAAGTTCAAGACCACCGGCGCTCACGGCAATGTGTTCAAGCAGGTCTGGTTAGGGGCCTGGCGCAAGTACAGTGAGTATCCACAGCTCAGCGCCGCACGTCGTGATCCAAAGGGCGGCGTGGACAAGGTTCTCAAGGCCCTTTTGTCCGACATTGATGAGGCTTTGTCCCGCCGACCACGAGCTCTGCTCGCCGAGATTGATCCGCGCACCGCTGCTCGCATGCGTGTCAGTCACAGGCCAATTGCGAAGGCTGTCATGGACAATGCCGGCAAGCAGAAAGACCCAAAGAAGCACCAAGGCTGGCTCAATGCGGAATCTGACAGGGCAAGGACATCCTCGTTTCGGATGGGCGGTATTGGCTCGATGCTGGCCGTGTCCACATCTACAGGCGCCGGCACAGGCTTCCACTACGACGAGGGCGATGATAGTAAGTCTTGTGTCCGCCTGCATTATTGTATACATTCTTATAACGCCTGCAGGTCACTTCTACTCCGCTATTCTTGTTCTGGGCACCCCCGGTACCCTGAAGCTGCCTGAGCTTGGTCTGGAGATAGAGGTCAATCCTGGCGACGCGGTGTTCTTTCTGGCCAATCAGCAGCTCCATAGGCTTACTGTCAATGGTGCGGATCCGCAAGCCAGGCAGGTAGTGTTAACGCTCTGGACCGACAAAAACTCGATGGATTTTGCTCAGGCCGCTCGACCCCCTGACTTCTTCAAACCCGTTGCAGGCGCGCGTGGCAAGGAGCCGGAGAATAGTGAGCCGAGCGCATTGGGGGTATCCAATGCAGGTGAGGCACTGTTTCCCCGCGTTGATGAGCTTGATGTAGCACTGAAAGACTGCTATGTCGTAAGTCCTGACAAAGACAATGAGTAGTTGTATGTGTGCATGTTCGAGATTGAGTTGGCCCATTCGACTCACAACTTGCCCTCAGTCTTAGTCTCAGGTTTCGGGAATTTACAGGCAACGGCATCTGCAGAGGACATGCCATCAAATGCCATAGAGTTTTAGCATGCGCAGGGCATGTACAGAGATAATAGCAACAGTCCACCGTCACCTTTTTGCCTCCATTTTGGGCTGCAGTGCCTACGCAGTTCGTGCAGCGGCCGTCGAACATCGTGCGAGATCTTTACTACGGGAATCACGGACCTGCAGCCTTCATCGATTCACGGCCGCACGACGATGTACTCCTATGTCCTCTATCTATTGCGTGATGTCTTGATCAACTCATCGGGCTTCTTGGGGCTGGGGTGGCGGCATGTGGTGGCAACGGGCGCAGCTGGCGAGCTTGCGCTCCAGCGGGCGGATGTGTCCGAGATGCGCGTCACAAGGGGTGATGGAGGAGGATAGGTTGTCGAGGGATGTTGATGTTTCTGTGTGAATATGGCAAAGGGCTATTCTTGAGGGTTCTATCGTTTGATCTGGTCGGAAGTTCCTCAAGCTCGCGCAATTGTTCACAATTGTCTCATCAAGCCCCTACTCGAGTTATTGCACAATACCGTTATCAGTCCTTCTTGTGCAATATATAGTAACGCACTTGTACTGCGCTAGGCGTCCGATCTAGGAAGCGTTTGTATATCTCCTTACCCTGCTTATCCTTTAATGAGAGTAAAAGCACTTTGTCCGACTCTAGCCACGGTATGCGCGTTCGTTTTCCGCATGTTTCCTTCTCGCTCTTTTCGTCCCAGCTATCGTCCAAGGAGTTCGTTTCATGGTTTGTAGCATTGCTGTGAGATTCGCCCGTCCAATCTGCCTTCAAGCTTCTGCCAGTGCATGGGCCTGACGCATCATCGTCATACCGGTATCCCAGCAGCATCCATGAATCCGGCGACAGCTGGGTCATGCGGATGACCTTGCTATTTCTGCCGAGGAATTTGGGGCCCAGAGCTGCCAGGCCAGGAGGCCATTTGGAGTCGCGGTAACGGACAGCTGCTGTCACAATCGACAAGCCGTTTGGTACAGCGCAGAGCGTGAGATCGGTTATTTGATACGCCATGTTGACGCTATGCCGATGGTTGATGTTGGGTTCATTTTCTGTCTTTGTTCCCCGGGAGGAGGTTTGTGGGGAGCAAGACTGGAACTCTTCATTGATCACGGGCCAATACGGTTGCTGTGCTTAGGATAGAGTTATTTGTTGCGGTGCCCTTAGCATCGTGCTAGAGCTCCGTTGCCTAAGAGTAGTTTGTGATGGACTGTGCTTCTTCCCCTTGAGCGGACAATTGCTGCGTTTACGTCGCCGAGAGACTTCTGCTGAAGTCCTAGGGAACAGCTCATTGTCCTGATTAAATTCGTCATGACTTTCTACACTGCTACGCTCTCTGTTCTCTCCTAGTCTCTCCGAGTCTCTCCGAGTCTGGGGTGATATAGTGTTCGCCTGCTATTCCCTCAGAACGAAAGATAGATTCTCTCGAAGAATGCAGTAGCGCCTCGCCCGTACTAAGACTGTGTACGCTACCACTACTCTCATTGCCTATGCAGAGGTCGCTTGCAGATGAGCGTGGAGTTCCAGCGCCATCGCGTTTACTATCATGGTCGAGATGCCCAGGACTAGGCTTACTGCTGGCTTTCAAATGGGAATCGCCACCGCTGGGAACTAGCAGAGGCGTTAACCTAGGCGTCGGCATTTAATGCGTGTAAGACTCTCTTCCAATCGCTTAACCGGCTTGTGACGCTTCGTTGAACGCGTATCTTCTAGGTCTAGTTCCGGCATAACGTCTAGCGGCTGCGCTTCTAGGTGCATTCGTTTGCGTATTGCTAACGGTCTGTTTGTGATGCCGACATCGCTGAAGAGAGGTTCGTCCTGCGCTAGTAGGCTGTCTGGAATGCGTTAATATGGCTTCGACTAAAATCCGCAAGAACTACTTACTAGGATAAGCACTTCCTATAGGAAAGTGCGTAGTTTATCTGTGTCAAGATCGCTATGCTGTACAGCAATATGTTCTTTGTTGCTGGTGGACATATGTTGACTGCCTTCTTGGCTGTTAGATACGCTGCTAGGCTCAACGCGGATTTCACCATGGTGTTCTTCGGCTTTATCACCCTCTACAACGAGAGGCAAATCTACCGCTGATCAGCGACATTAGCACTCCCATTCACTTGCATGCTTACCTTGACTATTTCCTCTGAGCAACTTAATCATAGCTAGATCCTCTTCCGCAGCGCGTAAGGGTTAGTTGGACTGTCCTTTGTTAAGTGATTGCCCGCCAAACTGATTGTGCTCGGGGGTTTCCGATTCGGACGCACTACAGAACCCAGCAAACGCGTCTACTAGTCCTGTGCTAGTTAGATTCTGTTTGCTTGTAAAGATTAGGGAGCAAGTATTACCATAGCTTATCAAACGCGAAGCGTCTATAGGTAGCAAATCCAGCATTGTGAAATCATTGTTAGTGTAGAAGCACTCTCCAATATCTTGAGAATTAATTCTTAAACAGCTGTGCTCTGCCGTCTTGGTTGTAGCCATAGATTTGGCCTTAGGTGTCGGCTTCGGCTTCGGCTTCGGTTTGCTTGCTTGAGGAACATATGTAACGAATTTTGTAGAGGCTACAAATAGGGGTGCTGCAAGAGAAGGCTATCTTGTCGTAGCAAATAGGTAACTTCCTTAGCCGTGAGGAGTGCTGAAGCAGTAGTTCTCTCTCCGAGCAGATTTCTGCTTTATATGTCGCTGTCAGCGCGTAGGGGGCGCAGCGGCTAGTGCATCGGCGCTATAGACTTGAAGACCGTTGGTATGACCAATTCCCAAAAGGCTGACGGACCGCTTTTCCAAGCGGCATAGATAGTTTCATCCCGTCGAAAGTCATTCTAGCTCATCTAGTTGTTGGCTAATTAATGGTTACAAACTAGTTGTCTACGTCGTTCAACAGTTTAGGGGCCTATATTCCTGAACGAAGCCACCAATAGCTAACTTCGTCTTTGATCCCCAATTACCCCCTTTCGTCAGACAGGTCTAGTGCCAGATAACGCAAAGGCGGTCCTTGCCGAAGCGGACTTGTGCTGTCTGTGATTGACCTGTGGGTCTTCTTCTACCTCTCACGGCACGCCCTGTGTTATCTCCAAGCCACAAGCTATTACTCTCTGGGCATTAGCCTTTGCTAGCTGCATGACGATGTTACAGCAACGCCGTATGTCTCGTGCAGGGCGGAGCATCTAGTACCATAGCGCTGATGTGGAAGGGCGGTGTTAAATAAATGCATTATGCGGGCGAACGGCCGCATCACCGGCAAGGGACTGGAGCCAGGATCAGGGACGTGGTAATGGAGTAAAGGCTTGATCTAGAGCGTTTGATGGAGAGAGCGGGCGTAGGATAAGCGTATCAGAACTAAGACCATGGCGTGAGAGCTCCGCATTTGTTCGCTCAAAATGGAAATTTGGAAGGGTGTAGTAAGTGCTCTCGGCGAGTCCAAGGCAAGGGGTTATCGGAATCTTACAAAGCTGGATGGCTATGCAGCGGGTAGCGAGCTTCGCCCTTCAACTGTAAGCGCGTTACTCGAAATAGGCGAAAGGGTCAGGCTCAGAAACTGCAAGCCCCTGAAAAATAGGTAGGATAAATGGCTTAGAGGCGTTGCACTGTAACGTTAATTCCACAGGAAACATGCTATAGAGAGGCGGAGCATCCTGAGACCACGCGGACAGAATCTGTGCCTCATGCAAGTTGTCAAACTACAAAAAGGCCGACCTTCTTGCAGTTGTAGCATGAAGGTTGATATAGCTGATTCTGGCACAAGTGACCTATTGTGTCATCGCTGACGGATCCAGCTCCAGATAACCGAGTTTGGATAAGCCAACGTGTTCCGTAGAAGGACCAAGGGGGGAGGAGGTGATGCCGGGTGACCAGAGCTGAGACATGAGCGCCATTAACCGGAAAGTGTATCCTCTGGTCAGGATAGGATGTGGGCACGGCTCTATGCATCTCCCTCTTGCTACGACAATAGCGACACTAAGCCGCCAGTTGCCTGCCTCCTAATCTCTGCCCCTTGCTTGTTGCATTGCAACACTGCAACGTTACAGGCACTACAGACATGCTATGCGTGGCGAAGTATCGTAAGGCCCCGAGCGTAGGAATAGCGCCTCATGCGAGGTCACCGACCGCGTCGTCAAGAGAGAGCCTGTCTCAGCGTAGTGCGTGCTGACGGAGCGGATTGGAGAGCGTGTTCAAATGAAGGAGCAAGGTGCGGAGACGGCAGCATGAAAGATGATGCAATCTGTCTGTAACAAAGTCATGCATGAGGCAGTGCGTTGCAGAAGCACTGATGCTCCGGCGATGCCGAAAAAAAGTGAGGGGGCACATGCTAATCAGTGGGCATTATGAGAGGCTAGACCGTGCTCCAGGCAAGGCCAGCGTGGAAGTTGGGAACAGCGCCAAGACAGAAAAATTAGGAGAGGCGTCCTCCTTGTAGGTTTGTCCCTGTTGCGTTGCTTTGTAGGTAGAAGTTTAAAAGTACCTAAGTTGGAAAAGCTCGGCGTGTGTGAAGGCTGGAGTAGCCAGCCTATACAAGGACCAAAATTAACCCACAGGGACGACCGGTGGAGAGAGTAGTAGGCACCGTAGCGAGGCGGGCTGATCTTCCAAGCGGGTAACTAGGTTTGAGAAAATTGCCTCGTGTAAGGATGGTTGAGTAGGGTGGGGAGGAGGCCGCGCTCGGCGCACACGAGTGGATGCAGACAGAATGATTAAGAGTAGAGAGCAATAAGTAGAAGAGAGGAAGCAAAATAAACGGTGGAGAAGGCCTTTTATGGCGGACGTTGGAGGTTGATTTACTGTTCGAGCCTAGAGCGAAAGCCGTACGCGAGGTCCGGGTTACCCAAACAGGGTGCATCCATTTCCTAATGCAGGCTTGCCGTCTGATGGTTTACGTTAATAATGCGTCTACCTTAACCTTCTATAAGTACTAGTAACAAAAATCTCGATCTCTATTAAAATAAGAAGTTAGCATAAATAGTAGAGATAGACTCTATAATGTAAGGCGCACGCGCGCACGTGAGGCGAAGCCTCGTGCGTCAGCTGCGGCCTGTACGATATATACTGTTCTGCACACCATGATCAATGTTTATTGATCATACGTTCCTTTTTGGCTGCATGGCGCAGCGGGTGCAGACCTGCGTCCTGACATATAATAGCTAAGCTAAAGAGGTGTATTAGATAGTAGATTAACCTAAGGTTTGCTATATATTAGATACTAGAACTCTAGAAGACCTAGCTAATTGGAGGGTCCTAGGTAAGACCTAGAATATTCTAGTTAGCCTATAGAGGTACTAGCGTATACTAGGCTTAGCAAAATTAGCTTAAAGCTAGAGTAAGACAAGAGAGAATACTAGAATTAATTAATATTTATATTCTATAATTCTATTATCTATATTAAAGACTACTATAAAGCTAATAACGCTATTTAGCTACCTAGTAATAATAAGCTAGTGCTAAGGTAGGTTATACTAGTAGTAGAGTAGGCTATATATAGGCTTAGTACGCTATTAATAGAGACGCTACGCTAGCTATAGAGTGCAACGGTAAATAAGCTAGATATAAGGCTACTAGGCTAGATATAGAATAAGAGTAGCTAGTAGCGTATAGCTAGGCTATAGGTATAACTACTCTACTACTATATCTAGCTAATTACTATAAAAGAGGTAGATAAGGTAGATAAGATAGAAGAGGAGGAATAGTAGTAGTAGTAGTAGTAGTAGTAGTAGTAGTAGTAGTAGTAGTAGTAGTAGTAGTAGTAGTAGTAGTAGTAGTAGTAGTAGTAGTAGTAGTA
>MU006254.1:19213-54188 GCA_010093685.1 Ophiobolus disseminans
TGCGAGGGATGGAGGAGGCACTCGGACCCACCCACACGTTGACATTGAACACAGTCAACAACCTGGGCAACCTCTACGCGAACCAAGGCAAGCTGAGCGAGGCGGAGAAGATGTACGAGCGGGCGCTGCGAGGGTACGAGGCGGCGCTCGGAGACCAGCTTGTGCAACAGTACACGCCAGCACTCAACACCATGCAGAACATGGGCGATCTTTACGTGGGGCAAGCAGAAACCGGGCAAGCAGAAACCGCTAAAGCACAGGCAATGTACGCAAGAGCTCTTTCTGGGCTCAGCACCGTGCTCGGTCAGTCAAGCAAGAGGTGTGTAGACTTAGCGGCAAAGATTGACCAGTTGTCCCATCCCAGAGAGGAGGGGAATCACACCTAGCAGAGTTGTCAATGTACAAGCCGGCTCGAAAAGCTGGCTTGATTGGCTTGAGGCTTGCAGTTCCATCAAGCCAAGCTCGCCTATACTAATATGTTAGCAAGCCAAGCTGCTGATAGAAGTTGGCTTGATGAGCTTGGTCAGCTTGAGCTTCTTGGCAGGCGTGAGGTTTTGAGGCTTTTGGCGTTGCGGGAGGAGCGATCTCACGATACTTTTTTAGTGTTTTAGGCGATAAGGGCGATAAGGATGAGGCTGCTAGTTTTGCCGTTTTAAGTGTTATCGTTGCCCTTAGCGACTACGGTAACCATCCCAACTTTTTCAGCCTCATCTTTTCAGCCTCATGCTGCAACCTCAACCTCAACCTCCCAGCTCCTACTCCCTAGCACCTGCTCCCTGCTCCCTAGTACCTAGTACCGCAGCTTTTTTGGTGTTGTTACGCTCATCGTCGCTATTATGCCCCCAAAGAGGCGCTCCTTGTACGCCTTTGTTACCCTAAATAAGCGCCCTAAAGTCGCGCCTCGCGGTACTGCCAGCCAGCCTATTCAGCTTGAAACCCAGCTATCGCCGCCGCGTCTATCGCCCCGTAAAGCCCTGGTTGAAGCGTCCCAGGCCCCCAATTTCGAGTCGCGATTGCGCGAGTCGCAGGCTGAAGCCGCTATCGTTGCGCCTGCTGAGGGCAGCGAGGAGGCAACAGTAGCCCTCTCTGAAGCCGCCGACGAGGCTGCTAATAAGGGCTTTGACGCGCACCTCAAGGACGACTTTAACGGCATTAATTGGGCTCGTTTGCCGACGTTTATAAAGCCGCTAGCAGAGCAGCCGCAGCGCAAGAGCTGGATATACAAATATGGTTATCGCGTTGCGCTGCTCAAGGACCCGAAACGCCTGTTCTTTGTATGCCGGTACTGTCATGAGCACAAGTATATAGACGCTGGCTGCAGTGGCGTCTTTGAAACAACGCGCGCGCCGTCGGCTGCAGCGCGTCACCTAGGGGAGCAGAGGGCTGGCCATAGCGTTCAGGCGCCTAGCAAGCCGCCAGTTGTTGTACAGGAAAGCCTCATCCGCCGTGTGCTTCAAGACGGCACAATCAAGGTCTCACAGAAGGTGGCTAACAAGCTCTCTGGCTTCAATACCCATCGCTTTAGGCTCGCAGCGGTGGACTGGCTCGTTGCGAACAACCACCCTCTCTCTGAGTTTGAATCGCCAGCGTTTCGACGACTCCTCAAGATGGCCAACCCAGAGGCAGAGGCAGCACTGTAGGCGTCTCACAATAGCGTCTCACGCTACGTTGTGCGCCTGTACGACTACCTAAAGCCGCACGTTGTCAAGGACCTGTCGCATGCGCTGAGCAAGATCCACCTTAGCTTTGACAGCTAGACGACAAAGGGCGGCAAGCGTGGCTTCTTAGGCGTCGTCGCGCACTACGTTGACAGGCAGGGCAACCTGAAGGACCTGCCTATTGCGCTGCCGCAACTAACAGGCGCTCACAGCGGCGAGCGGATAGCTGAAGTGATCAGTAAAACGATGCAGCAGTTCGGTATTAACTCACGCAATCTTGGTTACTTTGTACTTGACAACGCGAGCAACAACGACACTGCAGTACAAGCACTTGCTAAGAAGATAAGCTTTAACGCAACCTATCGTCGCCTCCGGTGCGGTCCACATACGCTCAACCTTATCGGCCAGGTGCTCCTCTGGGGCAAAGACTCTAACGCCTACGACAACGACGTAAGCGAGCTTGCTGAGGAGGAGAGCTCCATACGCTCGTGGAGGCGCGACGGCCCTCTAGGAGTCCTGCTGAGCGTTATTAGATACATTAAGACGCCCCAACAGTACGCGCTTTTTGCTGACTTTCAGCGCCTCGCCCATCGCGAGCTGCCTGTCGACGCTCCTGCAGATAACAGTTGTGCTGCTTGCAGAACCGGAAACTGCAAGTGCATAAGAGTGTATGGAATTCCAGGATATGGAATTCCAGGCTGTGGAATCTAGGCTGACTTTATTTATATACACTTACTAAGCCACCTTCGCAAAACATGGGTCCTCTGCCATCTTCAGCATATTCGAATGCTGATTAGGGTTGCAATGTAGGTACTGTACAGGCAATTAATAGAGGAGCGTTAGGGTGATGCAGCCACGTTGCTCTTGAAAACTTGAGCCATGCGGCGCAGAAGTGGCCCCACACGATCGCCTCGACAATAGCCATCCAACGCCTCCACCGAAGCCTGCTAGTCGGCTAGTCTATGGATCTAACACTGCCAGTCCAAAGACGGTCACAAATACACTAATACACAGCACGTGCTGGTAAGAGCCACGACGCCTTTGCTATAGGTGAGGCCGGCGCGGGGGAGGAGAAGGGTTTGGAGATGCTAGTCTCAATCTGGTGGGCGTCGGCCGAGGCCACCACGCGCAGGACGCAGGAGCGCGCCCCGCCGCCATGCAAAAACTCGAAGCGCCGGAAGTACCTAGACGAAAATAACCCACACGCACCAGCGCAGCATCAAATCGTCCTTCTAAGGGCACTTATGCTGCTTACTGTGCTGACTCGAGTCGATTATAGCACTGCTTATTGAAACTACTTAGACCTCGCCTTGCTATCGTTAATCTAAACATTATACTATTGCGCACTGTAGCGGGTTAGCTACCTAGCATTCAAATAGGATGCGTTTTCATAATGCTAACACAGCTCTCTGTCTTGCGCCTTCGAGCGCGGTCACAATACTTCCATCAAAAGTTGCCGTAAGATTTTACCCTTGTAGTAAGCCTATTAACTCTCTCACTTCTTCTGCAGGTCTGTAATGTACTAAGCGTAAGCACTTCTATGCAGATTCATACAGTCAAAGCATTCACGACGGAGGATTTCTGTAGTCGGTCTGGTATAGTCCCTATGGCACGGCTGTGAATTCATGTTGTGCGGCACCTTTCGCGTGGAGTATTGACTATAGGGCAGCGAGAGTAGAATCAGAAAATTGGGAGACTAGCTTGTATGCTCCCCCTATCCCACCAAAGGGCTTATGGGGTGACGACTGTAAGATACGAGGGTATGGGGATGTAATGGGCTGAAGCCTTGATTGATAGTACTTGGCCTGTGGCCTTCGTTGTGCCTATGATAGGCTGAGAGCCTGGTTGCTGTGGGATCCCTCGGTGGAATCCTCGGAGCTTCGTCGGCGTTCTAGGGAATCGCTGGAAGCTTCTCGAAGACAGCACCACTGGACATATAAACTCAACACGAGCGTAGGATAGCTTCTCTATCGAATTCATCACTGTTTACCTTGCACTTATGGTTAACCCATCGCACCCTTACAGGGGATAGTCTGCCTATGCTTCAATGTGGGTGTTCTTTCGCCATTGACTTTAAAAAGGATCCACAGTTCAATGACCCAGTCATTCATTGTCAGAAACGGAACTATCATCGGGTTTGGACAGTCGCGTATATCTAACTCATTTCGTTCACAGTCCGTCCGTCTATATTCTTATCCCTGTCTGTCAGCCTTGGTCCGTTCATCCTCTCCATGTCTTGCTGATCGGCTTTAGCTCTCAGCGGCAAGCGGAAACTTTGCGCTATTACGTGCGCATCCAATCGAAGCAGCAATCGTGTTAGCAGAGTTCTAAGGTATAGTGCTTTGCGAGACAACCGCTCTACGGTCCCTTTTAAAACAAGGTGTAACCGCCAGCGCCAGCGTAACATCAAATTCGCACTAGCAACATGTAAGCCATTTCGCATGAGATTACATTAGTTGTTAGATTTGCTCTATTTCGACGTGTCTGCTCTAATTCGACGTATCTGCCCAGCCTCGATATATCGTGATCATACTGATGTGCCCTATGTGACAGGCATGACGCTGAATGGGGGTTGTGCGTCATCTGATTGGTGCTGTATGTGGCTAGAAAGTTAACCACGGTTAGCTTCTAGCTCGTGTAGAATTGTCATACATGAAGTAGTTGTGGTAGAAGGCATCTTCCAGCACTGCCGTCCTCTTCTCCCATGCCCGCGGCCGGCTGCTTAGCGAGCGGCGATGAAACATGGGGGGCGTTCGAGTATTCCCCAGAAGTTTTAACAGTGGCGAACGAAGCCGCTATACTTTGCGCCTAGTCCCCTTTTGTTGCCACTGTCAAAACTCCAAGGGGATACCACAGTAATTTAGCAGGGGATGCGAATGTTCAGGCTGCGAACGCGGTGGTGGGTGCGGCGGCAGCATGATCCACAAGCTTCGGCGCCTCCAACAGGATACAGTAATAACAACCACACTGGCCGGGGCTTGCGGAACTTTGGGTGTCAGAGTAGTAGCTTATGGGCG
This sequence comes from Ophiobolus disseminans, assembly GCA_010093685.1. Lineage (NCBI taxonomy): Eukaryota > Fungi > Ascomycota > Dothideomycetes > Pleosporales > Phaeosphaeriaceae > Ophiobolus > Ophiobolus disseminans. The sequence continues at coordinate 23,889 of MU006254.1, forward strand.
CTCACCCGCCGAACGCGCAGCTTTACAGTGGCTGGTCACTCTATCAGCCACCTCAACAGGCGCCCCAGCCGCTGTGATCGCATTACTTTCATCGTAAATCGTATAGGCAGGGGTTCAGATCATGCTCTTTGAGTTCACTTGGTCATCAGGAGTCGAAGACGATTCGCACCTGTGTCATGCTTGCTCGAGTGTGGGACATGCTGTTCATATCGGCAAGCGCGTTAAAAGTACCCACTAGCAAGTGTTAGCACACAGCGTCTTGAACCCATTGTGCGAGGCATTGCGTTTCGATATTGGCACTGACTTTGAATTTAGCAGATGAGCAGTAACGATGGTAGAGAATGGGCAGTGCTACCAAAAGATCTCCTACTCCAACACATCAATCAGCCTTCCCACATCTCCTTGTCTCAAAGCATTTCGTCTATCGCATCTCCTGCCAGACCTTCTTTCCTGTCTTTGCCTCTAGGCATTACCTTCCAAGGCTTTTGACTTCTCTCTCCCACCAGAAAGCTCTGCGCACACCAAAATCATGATATCACGACAGTACTGGACTACAAGAACCAACTAAGTCCAACAACTTACTAACATCCTCGAGCACCCATCCTCGAACGGCCTCATCATCATTGCACGCCTCGGCTCGGCGATTCCGACTAATGTGGCCCACGGATGGTTCTCGCGCCGTTGCCGCATTCGAAGACAGGGTTTGCTAATCATGTTCTTCACGCAGATGACTGCTCATTCATCCAGAACAGACCAATCATCTCACCCAGCCGAACCATCTTCCTCGAGCCTTGGACGCTTCTTCCCAGGGTCACGCCCAGCGTACTCCGACGACGGCGTGGGCGGCAGCGAAATAGGCGCAATGTGCGTAGAATCCGTTCGGACAGTATGGCTAGCCGAGCTTCCACTCTTCGCGGCCTTCATCTTTGTCTTGGTAGCCTCGTCGCTGAACAGATCTAATGCCTGCTTAAGAGACTGCAATCGACCACCAAGCGCGAACGCAATGTGATTCTTAAGCAGTGCGCGTGCTTCCATCAAGCCCTGCTCGTTGCGCAGAGTGCAGTCGTGTATGCTCTTCATGTAGTATTCGGCGCCGCCTGCGCTATCGAGTTCGCGCCAATGGAGCCAGATGTTGACGGTTTGGATGTCGCATGTGACAGAGATGTGTGAGCATTCGAGCTCAGTTGGTGGCTGTCCGCGTGCAATCGTGTAGAACTCGTCGAGGTAGCGGACAATGGTCGCGCCGTCTCGGGCGCTCTGGGCGTGCGCAATCATGTGGGACTCGCCCGAGGCAGGCTTCCACTGGGAGGTCAGAAAAGGAAACAGCAGGACCGGGTTGAGGGTAAAGTTCGCTAGCGCTTCTTCCTCGTCGGCACTGAAAGCTGTGGCCAATGGAGGCTCTGTGGCTGAGGCTTGGTTGTTGGAGAGGTAGCCGATGATGGTATCGGGCTGGGGCTGCGACAGTGCGCGGAGTGATTTGCCTGGTGGCGTATGCGGTAGGAAGTCGCGAGAGAGATTAGTGTTGAGCTTCTTCGATATCATGGACACCCCATTAAGTGTGTGAGGGTCGTCCTCGCCAGCGAACAGCAACAGCGGCTCTAGCTTATAAATGCCGGTGCTCTCATTTTCTAGCGACGCCGCTAGCCGCTGCGACACGATTTGCTTCGCATTCGGCGACCGCGGGCCATCTCGCGTGCTCAAGAGGACTGTGTCGAGATGACGCTTGAGCTGTGTGGGCGGCGCGCGCGCGGCGTCAACGAGGATACGGTAGGAGCGCAGCGTTGCGCGATCATCCCAGGCGCGGCGAGTTGGTGAGCCTGATCGCGACGACATAGGTGGCGACGAAGTATGAGCAGGCGGTGCTGGCGGTGTTGAACGGAGCGTGTGTTGGGCGAGGTTGTCGAGCGTGAGGGGCAGCCACTGCAATTCAGCGACGGCGAGAAATGGCGGGCTGCGAGGCGGTGTGATGCAGGCGCGGAGTTTCGTAGGCGGCAGGTCTGCAGTGCTTGCAGAACGCTTTCGTTTGAGCATTTTGGTGAAGCGCAATTGTGTGGGTTATGTGGTGGTGGGTGGAGTGAAGAGGCACGCTAGTTGCCGCGGGCAGCGTTGGCGCAGTAACGCAGCGTCGCACGGGTGCCACGTGTCCTTGGCGGCTAGACTAGGCCTGTATCGGCTAAGTAAAGTCCCACCCCACGGGGTTCATCAACGCCGTCATACTCGCTGGCTAATATACGGCTACCGCCTGCACCGGATCTCACTACATCTCCACCAGCCCAGATTGTGGCGGGGCGGGGTGGGGCGGGGCAGACGGTCATCCGCTTATGTAAGGGCTTGGCGAGGAAACTCAAAGCTTTGGCTGCCGCTGCGCCCCGCATTGTTACCCTCGCCTGAACTCTGGCCTGCATCCTTGGTCAACTAGCCCCGGCTACTGTATCGAGTCTAAAGAATGAGGGGCAAGCTGCACTCGCCGAAAGGTGACCACGATTCCTCGCAATCCCTCCCACTACAGTCGCGAGCATAATCAGTTTCCGGTCCCCGCACTGGCTCCGCTCTCATTGCACGAACCCCCTGCTACAGTCTTACTATATCTGTCTTAGTGCTATATAGGGTGTGGTAAAATATAGTCTTTCTGTACAGTAATATAATCAAGCATTATCTTATAGTAGTCGTCCTTATTGTTGTAGACAGTGAAAGTGAGGGTCAAGCCTGAACTGCGTAAATTAGTAGAAATGGACTGGCAGTGCACAAAGCTGAACGTGGTATTAATTGCCAGCCTCGCATGAGCCGCATCCATACGGAAGGAAGTGCAGCTGAGAAACTGCTTCGTCGATTGTGTAGCCATGTACTCGTTACCTACAGTATGCCCACCTGCTCGCACCAGCTAGAGCTGCACGTAACCTATTACCCTGCGACCACGTTCTCGATCAACTTAGATCCTCGCGCGGCTACTCAACAAGTGCGTGCGGGACAAGCTCATACACCAGTACTCGGGACTCTGGGGCTAATTACCGTGCGTCCACCCATGCGCGCCGGGCTAATGAGCAGTCCGTGTAAGCAACTAAATATACTAAGATATTCACCTCCAGAATATCATCCGCCTTTTTGCTTACAGTCCGCCCGCGCCGCTCACATCCTCTACGCCTACAAAGCAGTGAGAGCGTCTACACCTCAGCCTGCTAATCTCTAGCTGACTGCGGCCAGCCATGCAGGTTACAAGACTGAGCAGCAGCAAATGCCGCTACCACACTGCTAAACCTTCGCGTCACGAACCCTCGCTTTCTAGCCGCAAGCACTGCACTCGACTGCACCTCTACGCTACACCTCCCTCACAGCAGCTCTTGGCTCCATCGTAAAAGCGGCAAATGGCGCGCTACCTGCGCCGCGACGACTACACTGTGGGATGGGTATGCGCCCTCTCAGTCGAGCTGGCTGCCGCGCAGGAGATGCTCGACGAAGAGCACGACACGCCCCCATCTACCGCCTACGATACTAACATCTACACCTGCGGACGAGTCGGCGAGCATAACGTCGTCATCGCATGTCCGCCTGAAGGACAAACAGGCACTAACTCAGCTGCGGCAGTGGCTGTGCAGATAAAGATAGCGTTCCCGTCCACGCGGTTTGGGCTGATGGTAGGCATAGGAGGAGGCGTGCCCAGCGAGGAAGCAGACATCAGGCTTGGGGACGTGGTAGTCAGCAAGCCACACAAGGTGCACGGCGGAGTAGTGCAATACGACTCCGGCAAGGCTACTCCGAGCGGGTTTGAGCGCACTGGATTGCTCAATACCCCGCCGATAGTTCTGCTTAACGCAGTCGCGAACCTGCGGGCCAAGCACATGCGAGGGAGAGGCTGTCGCGGTGTGGAAACAGCGCATATGCAGGAAGAATTGAAGGATTGAACTGAGGTTGTATTGTGTAAAGCTACAAACTATATATATAGGTATGCAGCTGTGGGTAGCGCTAGTTCAATGTAGGTAGTCGCAACTCGCTACCATATAAGTGAGGTGCGATTGCAGGTAAGGCAGGAGACACCCCAAACCGTGACATTGAGGCATTACGTGTTGTCGCTGCGCAGGCGTTTTGATGGGGAGAGTGTTCGCAGGTGCCAAGCCAGTGAGGGCTTAGCTCCACTCAGGTTGGACTAGCGTTGTTCTGCTCTTCCCTTTGAGCCTCCGTAGCCTCACAATCCATCACTCAGTTCGCCCACTTTTCCCTCTCAGTCCATCAGAGAGTGCGCCGCTCGCCTGTGAAGCACGTTAATAAGGAATACCAGAAAGAGCAGCGACAGTACAGTATTTTCCGCCCTGCGCTTTAATCGAGTATAGATTGTTACACACTTCTTTTACCTGTCTTCCGATCTCTCTTTGTGTACTATACAGTGTCTTTGACTCAAATTGAAAAAATAGTAAATAATAGAGAGTTCATGCATCTAGTGTGCGTAGACAATTTTAGTTTCAATCCAAGCTACTAGGAATGCGCCGTATGCAGCCAACAATGAAATGTCACGCCGAACTCAGGAGCCTCCTTTCCTTGTTCCTGCTTTGTAACCCTGATCGCGCGCCATGTACCACGATTTGCTCGACATGTTGCACTAAATTAGGTTTGCGCTAGACGACGCCAATCGCAGATCTGTAGAAAGAACTTGCAGCTTGAAACAAACCGGGATCTCAGTCTTCTTTTGTTGGCGGTGTTTCCTTGTAGTACTGCTAACACAAGTTCGACTATGGTTATCTATTATGGCTAAGAACAAAGGCGGACGAATACCGCATGCAGCCAAGTTGATCACCTGCAAAGGCATGGCGAGATCGTTGTGTGCGGGGCTTAGGTGTATTTATTCTCATCCTGGTCGCTCTTCTCCAACCCAACACAGTTGGCAGCTTATTAATACACAGTCAACAATTTCAAAATGCGTTCCGCATCCAAAATTCTCCAGGAATGGTATATCAACAATTTCAAAGGTCGTTCCCGATCCGAAATTCTCCAGGAATGGTATGGTGTGAAGACAGCACAAGAGGCACAGGAAATTTTCTGGGTCGATTCCCAGACAGATGATGGCATCTCATTGTCCCAAATCACAAAGCTGAAGCTTCCGTACGAAGCGCCAGTTCATCCTGGTATACCTTCGCTTGAAGATATTGAAAAGGGGATGAGGGAGAATTACATCAATAGGAAAATAGGGACATCCCCCGTGTGTAGAGTTGGACAATGCGTTGTCAAGTCGGGCGGCAAATACATAGTTCAGGTACACAATTTCCGGATTCACACTACGGCACGTGTTGTATATCTAACGCACATATAGGAAGGGGAAGACATGATCTTTCTTAAGCAACATTCGCAGGTCCGTGTACCTGACGTTTACGCCATCCTCGAAGATTCAAAGTATGGTCAAGTGGTTTACCACATTGTCATGGAGTTTATTGAAGGGGGTTACACCTTGGACTATAACATGTGGAAGGCCATTAGCGACGACGCACATGACAAGATTTGCAAGAGGATAGCGGAACAATTAATTTTGCTCCGCTCTATTCCATCTGAGGGGTACTATGGCCGTGTACATAATCAAGGTTGGGAACCAAGTTTCATGCCATTTCGAACGCGTTACAAGGAACTTTCCGGTCCTTACAAGACATACGAAGAGTTTATCTCGGCGCTGAAAACCGGTGCAGAGGTCCAGTGTTCCATCTCTAGCTGGGGGTCCAACTTTGCACCCGGAGTACCGCTCTGGTTGGATAAATTCGTACCCACCCTGGCGACAGCGAATGGCCGAGAGCCTGTATTTACACACATAGATCCTGCGCTGAGGAACATGATCATACGGCCGCTGGAGGGAACAATGGCAACTGCAAAAGACTACGAAGTCATACTGATAGATTGGTCATTTTCTGGGTGGTTCCCAGCTTGGATGCAGTTGGTGGCTTGCGACGCCAAGCTCCATTTGGATGACATTGATGCTTTGAGGAAGGGGAACTACAGTGTTGACGAAGATGGAAGGGTGACAGGGATAGACGATGAACCACAAAAACAGTTCATGGCGAAGATTGAACACGCGCTTGGAAATTCTTATAAGGAGGAGAGAAAGTTCTTCCGCAGCCAGACCCATCATAGTCTCTTCTAGCTTAGAAGGTGCGCTTCAGTTCACAAACGAATGTTGTATCCTTGATCTTTCTCCACATGAATCTAACCACTATCTTTAATTTCATCGGCAGCTCGCAGACAGAAGAAAATCAAGTACTGGTGCTTCTCGTGCTAAGCGGGCGCTATTGCTTCTCAAAACCACTTCCGCCCGTTCCCCAACTACATGATTGCGCTTCCGGATTGCTCCTACACCTTGTTCCATTTGTTCGGTTTCCAGAGCGCTGAGTGTTGTTCCCGGAGCGTGCCTATGACAGCAGAGACCCAGGTGTTGAACAGTCCGTTCTGCTGTTGTGGAACTGGTCTGTTCTGGAACATTCGAGTGAACGCGCCTACGATGGCAGAGACCAAGCTCTTGAACAGGCCGTTCTGCTGTTGTTGGCACACTCGAGTAAAGAGAGCAACGTCCCCGAACCAACCAAGCTCTTCCATTATGTATTTGGCAGAAGGTGTGTCGATGAGTATCTCCATCGTCCCAGTTGCTGAGATGGGACGGAATGAATTGCAGGTATGTGGACCAGTGCAACGCCTGTCGACGTGGATATAGAGCCTGGTTATGTTGTCGAGGTCCTTGCCAGTATAGATCAAGTGACCGTTCTCGTGCGGAGGGGCTCTGTCTGCATTGGCTGCCATCATTTTATTTGTTCCCGTAGGCTTTGGGACCGGAACGTTCTCGACGAATATAATACGTCTTGCTCGGTCGAGGAGGGCTCAGTTTGGAAGGGCTCAGTTTGAAAGGCTTGGGTGGGTCGCACTCCGTTGTGTGTGTGTGTGTGTGTGTGTGTGTGTGTGTGTGTGTGTGTGTGTGTGCTAGTGTGTGTGTGTGTGCTAGTGTGTGTGTGTGCGTGTAGTGGAAACGGAAGAAGACGGCCGCGCCAGATTTTATGCAGCCCAGCAAGTTTGCTTGAGAGTGCCACACCTGCAGACATTCCGCTTGATCTGGTCATACCGGCTCAGGTCGCAGCGCTATTTCGTTGTGTCTTATGTTGTGACAACCGCGCACAGCCTTTGTCTTATTTGTTTGCGCCAGTGCGTTGCTCAGCGCTTCCACAAACTGCAACCCTCAAGCGCAAGAGGACAACTTTTAAAACAGATTTACCCAATCGTCGTTTGGTTTCGTTTTGGCGCAGTCCACTGGACGACCGCTGCTTGGTGGCTGGACGATCGTAGGAGACGGCAACCGCGATCGCGCAGGCGCCAATGCACAAACTCCACGCATCAAACTCCCACATGCAACTCTCAACTAGGGTGACGTGTAGGGTTTCTGCCACCAGTGCACCAGATGGTCCACGGCTACAAGACGTGCAATGACGGAAAAACCTTCGTTGATGGACTGAGCTCGGAGCCACACTCGCTTGAAACTAGTTTAACACTTATCTTGTTCTACGTGTTGCGCTTCAATAGCAATAACAAATGCTTGATACATGCTGATGTGCTTCCTTACTCCTACAAAGAACCAAATTGCAAGCGCAAAGGTACTCATTCTATCTGACGTTCTGAGCCTGCTCCTCACGTTTGCGGCTGACTACTTCTGATACATGCTCGACCTAGTTGCGCCACGCTCACGGCACAAGCTGCAATCATAGCTGTGCATTCTAATGCTTCTTCAGCTTCTTAATAACCTTACTCACATACGCAGTGTCCGTGCCATTAGGCATATTGCCCACCGTCTTACTGTCTCTTCTTGTCTGATCGATTACAAACTCTAACACACCCTTGTTCGTAGTGGAAGCGCCGTGACCGTATTTGCTCTCGAACTAATGTAAGCAGTTGGGAGCAGAAGACGAAGTGTGATGTAAGGTGTAGTGTTAAGTGTGTTCTCCCCTGGACTGAGATGTCCGTGATCTAAGCTTATATACATGAAGTGGTGGGCTGATTGGCTGGTGGATAATCCACGTGACCATGCAAGGTGTCCTGGGCTTACAGTTACAAGCTGCCACCAATCGGATCATGGAGATAGGAAGACGCCCGATATACAAGATACCACAGTCTAGCTTGTATAGATCCAAGGACGCTCGATAGCTTGGACGCTTGACAACCTCTAGCAACAACGAGCGCATCGGCAACAACGAACAAGGATGGAGTGATATACGAGATGCTGTGACATCAAGGGCCCAAGGAGGCAGTCGTTTCTCTTATGAGGCTCTATCCAGGAACGAAGAGAACGTAATCCAAACATCCCACTAACAGATTACCTTGCAACGATAGCGTCTTATATCAATTACGCATAAATACTATCTCCTATCCCATAGTGTATCTCGTCCGAGTCTCACCGAGCCATTCAATTCAATGTCAAACGCACCTCGAGGCAGCGGCAATAGGGGATGGCGCAGTGGTGTAAAGGGCTGAAGCCTTGATTGATAGTACTTGGCCTGTGGCCTTCGTTGTGGCTATGATAGGCTGAGAGCCTAGTTGCTGTGTGATCCCTCGGTGAAATTCTCGGAGCTTTGTCGGCGCTCTAGGAATCTCTAGAAGCTTCTCGAAGACATCACCCCGGGACACATATAAACTCAACACGAGCGTAGGGTAGCTTCTCTATCGAATTCATCACCGTTTACCTTGCACTTATAGTTAACCCATCGCACCCTTACAAGTGGCGTAAGACTTCGCAACGTTGCACCCTCACTTTACAGTAACCGTGTCGATAGCAACCGCAATAGCCAAGACGCCAAGGTCGAAAAGTCGAAGATGCGTTGCATCCAGCCATGAAAGCGATGCTCAACCTTATTAGTCTGAAGCTAACAGATGGCAACCCTTGTCGCTCTACCTGCCTCCAAGCGACTGCCCGGACTTCCACTGCGATTCCAAAATAGCGCAGGTTCTACACCCATGTTTTCGTCTAACTACCCGAAGCGGATCAGTTCAATCCTATCCAATATAAGTCCGAATCGCACTCTACAAATCACAGATCTTGACCCCCCCCCCCCCACCCTAAGAGGAATTTGAGCACAGAGTTCTGTAATCTATGCAACTTTCGTCTTAAACAAACGCTACTCGCAATTGCTTTAATAAACGAGTTCTAGCGGCGTAGCTGTGTGCACACACTATAAAGGCCCAGATCTCAGTCGTCGAGTTGTGTAATACAGCTGTAAGGAGTATTTGAACAGACACTGAAATACAGGTATAGGCTTGTATTAAGACGAATCCTTAATGCGCAATCAAGGATCCGAGAGAGATGATAAATACCTATAGCACGTAATCGTGGCTGGTATGAGCCGACAGTCTCCAGCTTGCCTGCCTGTAGCTAAACCTGCGGCATTAGAACATCGTGACAACAGCGGATCCAGTGCACGCGATCCATCGTCTCATCCCTTTAATCGAGGGGATCGGATCGTTAGCTGAAACCAGCGTCCATCAGCAGAAAAAAAGAATAGTTAATGAATTTTCTCTTTCGGCTGGCGAAATTCTAACGCGATGCCCAATCCGCGATGGATTCGGCATAATCTGTCGCCTTATATTGAATAAGAGAGAGGTAGCTAGCTTGTTTAAGCGCCGCCACGTTTGTCGAGCCTGCTTCCATTCTGCTGTATTCGCGTAGCCTAGGATCAGGAGCCAAAGCTCATTTCGGAGATTGGAAAGCGATATAAGACTACTTTCCATAGTCCTGGTTATTGTACTGGCGTACGGCGTCTCGATTAGCGCTAATAGTAGGTACCATCTTCCACAAGCAGGCCCCAAGCAAGTGCAACAGTATCGCTGGAAACACACTGTGTAACAACTTTGCACAACACTACAACAAAATGTAGAGCAGTATAGATCACTAAGTTTTGATGCTTGCTTGGAGGGGCAGACCAGCACGGCGAAGACCTTCTATCACCACAATACCGCTCTATCTACTTCCTTCTATAAGCAAGGATGCTTTACAATTCCTATTATCTGTCAAAAGCTTAGGCACAGAAGCTAATGAGAGGTGCGGCGTCTGCAGGAAGGCTTTAATGTCGCGTCTCTAGACTTAAGGAAAATTAAGTGAATACGTATTAATCCCTATAACAAGTCTTTACACCAAACAGTATTCCTACTTCGTATGTCGCAAAGTGTTTAACATCTTCCCTCTCTTTGTGCTTTGGGTTCTTTTAAGCCAGTCGAAACGTGTCTGCGCTCCACCCGTACGCTCTTCCTAGTCGCCTTCCGTACCTCCTCGCCCACAAGAACGGGATCTTATTGCTAGGGTGAGGCTCGTGAAATTGTATGCTTCTTTCAAGACCAACATCTAGCGTCTGAGGAGTGAAGTTCCATGCTGAACCGTGTAGCTTTTCGGCGGAGAAGCCCACGGACACCATCGAGTGGAGGAAGTCAATCCAAGGGATTTCTCCAGGCGTGTCTGGGTTGTTGGGCGAGTGAAACAATGTTCGAAAAACTTTATGAGCGCGCATGTCGACGCTGAAGAACGCCGCGATCTCATTAGATTCATGGGGGATGCCAGGCTGCGTTTCATCATTCGGAGCTGCGCTACCACGGGTCTTTGCCTTTGGCGCCTTGTCGAAAAGAGATGCGCGGTCAAATGTACCAGTGACTTGTTTTGTGGGGTCGTGAAACACTGTTGAGAAGGGCTGATAGACGTACTGATCCTTTGCGAGAGGTAGTCCGGTCTTCTTAGGCTCGATCCACTCGGGAGTTCTCTGAATTGCTCGATCACTACGTAGCAGGTGAGCTACTAGGTCTTGCTGTGACTTTCCGATAGCCTTCGACTTGTAGTGCTGATCGACCGCTCTCCAGAATGAATCAAGGTTTGCTTCAGCCATACGCAAGATTCCGACGTTCTGCTTGTTGCGTCGCCGCTGGACTGGGTAGTCAAACTTTCCGTCAGTTGGGTCAGCATATCGGTAGACCTGGGAGCCTTCGAAATTGACTTTCAAGACTGGAATCCAGTCTTTGAAAGACTCTTCATGATTGCTTCGCATGGTGCTGTCGTTGATGTGCATGTCGTCTTCAATCTTTCGTGACCAGGGCTTGAAAAGGTGCAACTGATGCAAGCACTCAGAGACTACAGTCAGAGACGAAAGCCGGCTAGCGATCCAAGGCGAAATAAGAGCATTGACACCGCTATCGCTTTGCATCAAACGTCCTATCTCATCTGTCACTGTGTGCAAGCCATAAAGACGAAGCTGTTCGTCTTGAAACAGAACGTCAAAGAAGGGCATGATGCGCTTGACAGCATTGTTTTGACGCGGTGGCTGATACATTACTCGGATTACGGATGTTCGCGGCTGTTGAGGTTCGCGAGAACAGAACTGTCTAAATGGCGGTGATGAAAAAAGGCCAACTCGCAAAGTCTGAATGAGGTGGACTTTCGTAGCGTCCAGAAGGAAGAGGAGGTTCTGGAAGGCCATGAACAAATCTGAAGGTAGGCCGACTTCGGGCTTGACCCGATCATGTTGTCTCGCATGCAAGAACGCCAGGTCATTTATCTGTCGAACGATCTCATGAAACGTAGCGAACCCGAAGTGCGCTTCAATAAGGACACTGCCAGAGACACGATTCCAGAACAAAGGACGTCCAGGCTCTCTCAGAGTTGGATGCTCGTGACCTTTAGTATCGAGAAGCAATTCCTGGCGATGCACCGATGCCTCTTGCATTGCATCGGCAAAGTAGCCAGGATCCTCGCGAAGAGCCCACAGATGATCTTCTCGTGCGTTACGCTCAGCCGACGCTATAGCCTTCAAGCGGGCGAAATCAAGATGAGCAGGTATACGGTACGGAGCTTCGAGGGCAATCATCTGTAGCGACGTGATATCTCCTAAAGTTGGCGGTGGTCCAGGGTTGAGGGGAACATCGCTTTCGGTTAGAGAAGGTATGTCCTGGAGTAGACTCTTGGACCATGTGACGAGGAACGCCCAGATGCGCTGCTGAATTTCCAAAGCCTGGAGGCCATTCCCGGGATGCATGCCGATTTCGTTGGTCATATTTTCGAAAGCATCCTCTTCATCGTCCCAGGAGATCAAATCGCCATATCCATTGGCGGTCTCGCCCCTGTGAAAGTACATAGTGTACTCGTTTAGAAAGGCCGGCATAGTCGTGCCACTAGCTCTACCAAGTGCTGCCTGTTCGAGATCGGAGTGGATAAACTCTCTAGGATGATATCTACCACGGAAATGGAGCAGAAGTAACATGGTATTACGTTGGATAAGGTCCTCGAGGTTGATGTACGGCCACAAGTAAGCTTCCCTCGATTCCGCACGTTGACGCCATGCCTCAACATCAGGTCGGTGGTGGGTTGACATATTCGGCCACGCCTCCAACAGCATCTTCTTCTTCTGCGAGTTGGACTTTTTACTCCATCTCGTACGCATTGTTCCTTCGTGGCGCTCAACAATCTTGTTCAGAGTTGCATAGTCTTTGAAGAGCTCTGTCGCAAGTTGACGTGCGTCCCGGCGTACTACCTCAGGTGATGGAAATGAGCTCGGCCTAGGCAGACTCGGAGACAGATCTTGAAAGAGCCTGGACATATCCATAATTCAAGTACTATGCGAGCTTGCTTCAGTATGGCAGGAACAGAGCAGAAGAGTTTACGTTAACCGGATTTTGGTGTCTTTATAAATGTTTGGTGATGGAGAGAAGTGTGCGTTCACGAAGAGAAGCGCTGTCGGCGAAAACTGTGTTCTAGACTAGACCACTCTCCAGAGTGTGTTGTGTAACATTGGTTGCATGGAATGCTTGTTGAGGGCGCTAAAAAGTGGGGAAGCTGCAGCTTCAAGCATTATGTAGTACAAAAGGTATCCCCTCTACATCTATACACCCAACACGTTGAACTCCGGATGATGTACTTGAAGAGGTAGTATCTATCTGTAAGAATGTCCACTGTTCGCAGAGTTTACTCGTTCTGCTACACGTGTTGCCTACGAGAGCCCCCAGGGTAGTGGGCCCTGCACTTGCCAATTCTGGAAGTGATCGCTGCGACATGACTCGATGACGACCGTAAGCACTTTGCAGGATCTTTCGGCTCGGCGACAGGAACTATGTCGCAGTGGCGTGACTGCTGACCAGCTTACGCTTCTCAAGCAGCCATGCGCGCAACAGGGTGCTCGGTATCTCAGGCGAACGTAGGTACTAGCTTCAACGGCTAGGTATTCCAACACCACCAATAACTGTCGCATATGTTAACCCTTGAAGCTTTGAGGACTAAAGTAGCCCTTTCAAGTCAATTCGCCGCAGCAGTAATAGAATGGACGTTGCTGTAATTGTATGCACGCCCAGATAAAGGCTATGGCAGAGACGCTGGGGTGCAAACACTATCATACGGACATGCCGGAGCGAGCAGAGGCGCTGGCAGAGTGGATGGAAAAAGGAGGGCTTATTGTGGCAACATTCGCGCTGGGCACTGGGGTGGATATCCCGGGCGTGGAATATATTTTGCATGTTGGGATGCCGTGGAGCATGACAGACTATGCGCAAGAGAGTGGATGTGGAGGACGAGAAGGCGAAACCGTGGATGCAGTAATACTGGTTGGAGTCACAAAGTTAATCTACCTCAGCTTATTGGTCCGTTCAACGCCGTGCAGTAGAGATTGTATTGTTTAAGTTCATGAGACAATAAGACTTGTCTCTCCATTACTTTCGTGGCCACAAATTTCGAGTTCTACCCATTTTCTTGTTCGTGACCATGGTACAGGAGCCAATCGAGATTTGGTCCAATGACTCATAGACGAACGAAGCCGGGAGATGGTCAATATGCAGTCACCTTGCGAACAGCAAAAGCACACTCCTTCGTTTCGGCATAAGGCACAGGCTTGTTGTACTCTGAAAAAGTAATGCGAAAGTAATGCGAGAGTCATCCAGAACGATAGTCGTCGATGTTCAGAGTACAATCGTGCCCTATTAAGTCGTCTATGACAAGCAGTAATGTAAGCGAGTGCGCAGTTCTGTAGGGCGAGCAGAGCGTGGGGGTTGGTCGTGGCCCTCCATCTGCGGAGCCGACTGATTGACCCACGTGCCCTCCCGGCTATTCTTATGTGGTACCTTGAGTACTGGCGCTTTATTCTTGCTGCGCAACGCAGGCTTCTCGCATTCCACCTAATGAGACTCATTGGCCTCTGCACGTCAGAGGTGCAAAGTGCATGAAAACACAATGACACGGCTCTCGCTGGCTTCACCCATCTGCATCCTCTTCCACCCGCAGCCGCTTGTGCCGTTTAATTGGTTCAAGCTCATTATAATCTGACGAGGGTGTGGGCGGCAAGGAGATCGGAGCGAAGGCGGTGGACTCGGATCGAACGGAGCCTTTGGAAGAGCTGGCGATCTTAGTAGTCTTGATTTTCCGCATGGGAAACTCAGTGCAGAAAGAGGGGAGTGCATCTTTCAGCGAGCGCAGCCGGCTGTCTAGCGCATACTCTATGTGGTTCCACAGCAGCTCCCGCGCTTCGAGAATATGCTTCTCATTACGCAAGGTGCAGTCGAAGATGCTCTTCATGTAGTATGTTGCAGCACCAGCAGCGTCCAGCTCGCGCCAGTGTAGCCAGATGTTAAGCGCCTGGATATCGCAGGTGAAGGAGACGTGCGCGCATTCGAGCGCTGTCGCAGGTTGGCCGTGGGCAATGTTGTAGAACTCGTCGAAGTAGCGGACGATCGCAGCGCCATCGCGAGCGCTCTGGTAGTGGGCAATCGTGTGCGATTCGCCGGTAGCGGGCTTCCATTGGGAAATTAGAAAAGGGAAGCCGAGAATAGAGTTGAGTGTAAAGTTGGCGAGCGCAACCTCTTCGTCAGGCGTGAAGTCGGTCTGCAGTGTGGACTCGTAGGCCTGCGAAGTGGACAGATATCCGATGATGGTATCGGCCCGAGGCTGCGATAATCGGGGCAGCGTCTTGCCGGGAGGCGGCGGGGGAAGGAAGTTGCGGGACAGGTTGAGGTCGGGTCATCTTCGCCGGCAAAGAGTAACAACGGCTCGAGGCGGCAAGGCGATGCTGCACAACGCGGCGTGTGTTGGGAGAGCGAGGGCCATCTCTCCTAGTGTTGCTGACATGGCGCGGCGGTCACTGCCGCTGCCTTGCTCGGCGGAAGAGCGGGCGATCCAGCGACGCGCAGATCCGCGGGAAAGGGTCCCGCTTTGGCGGAGCATCGAGCTTGGGCCTGCCCCACCAAAATGCACCAGGCAACTATCCCATCCATCAACAATCCTACTCGCTGCTCATTGCTCAGCGCCCGCTACTCCTCAAGGTTACTTCTTAAGATCAGCATAGTTGCGGCTCTCGTGATTCTTGCTATGGACGATTATGCCGCAATTCCATTCCATCTTCCGGACGAGGTCTGGCTCACGATCTTTAGCTATGGGAGCGCATTAGTCTGGAAGCAAGTCCGAGGAACGTGCAAACGCTTGAACAAGCTTACCACTCCTCTTCTCTTTGAGAGTGCGTACTTCGAGCTTTGTGGACGTGGCTGCGAGTCTCTCTATAACATCTCCCGCAACCCAGCACTCTCTCCGTGTGTGAAAACCCTAGTGCTTTGTAGGGTTCGCGGCTACAGAGAATTCCCCAACTTCGACTCTTGGACTGCGTGCATACATCAGCCAGGCGATCCTGGCAACTACCTAGATCGTCCAGATGA
This sequence comes from Ophiobolus disseminans, assembly GCA_010093685.1. Classification (NCBI taxonomy): domain Eukaryota; kingdom Fungi; phylum Ascomycota; class Dothideomycetes; order Pleosporales; family Phaeosphaeriaceae; genus Ophiobolus; species Ophiobolus disseminans. The sequence continues at coordinate 39,558 of MU006254.1, forward strand.
AACCAGCTATTACGACAACGAGGAGGCCAGCAACGGTCTGCTACCGTATACTGAATGGGTCGCACTACCAAAGGAACAGAAGGAGATACTATACCATGAATATGAGACGGACCGCGCGCTGGCGCAGATGGAGGTTCGCGATATAACTGATACATTACGCTTTCGGACGTGGAGTGCTGCGAAATCAGCGCTGGTTCACCCTGACAGGGCCGTTCGTTCCACAGAGGTAGACCCTGCTGTTGGACAATTTTGTGAGGCGCTTGAAGCGCTCCCAAATTTGAAAACCCTTGAGCACGAGCCGGGGTTTCTCTATAACAACGACTGGGCTTGTCGATGGCGAAATCTGTACTTCCATCCCTCGTCACTAATTGGCCATACCGATTACCTTGAAGACGAGGATGTTGAAGCACTTCAATTATCAGTCGTTCTCCAGTCGCTTGCATGGGCTAGACGGGGAGATCGCAGGCTCACAAAGCTAAGCATGTATGTCGGCGGACCAGCATTTGCTAACCCAGCACGCTTACACCTTCTTTGGGATGGTGACGGGCACGACATGACACGGAGTTCTCGATCATTCTATCCTACGGCAGTAGAAGCAGACAAAGCGGCCATCTCCAATGAATTAACCTCCGGGCAAAGTAAGCTCTATTACGAGCAGCTCAACTATATGAGGTACGCTGTGACTAGTCTCACACACCTCGACTACGTAGTATCTGATGAAGACGAACTGGTGGGCAGCCTGGAAATTGCTGCTAAGCTTGTATTTGGCTTCCTTATAGCTACTAAAGGCCTGGTAAATTTACGCTTAGTTTTTGGAAGACTCGTCGACGGCATCCTCTTGCCAATCTTACAACACACCGAGAGGCAGTGCGCGCAGGACTCCATTCAGCTACTCAACCAGCTGACTCTCCATTCGCCTTGGAGCAGAATTGGTGACATTGAACTCGAAATCGCCACGGACAGAAATACCCTGGTGCAGTTCCTATTTGCTCACAAGGACACATTACGCTCTCTCACGCTCACCCGCATGTCACTCGTACGACTGGAAGACCCTCTCAATACCTGGGAGGTAACTCTCGATGAGATTGCACAAGGTCTTTCTCTTACATCACTCACTCTCTCAAAGCTCTGCGACTTTCCACAGGATTGGAGTAGAGGCGTTCGGGAACGTATGCTGTTTGACTCGGAGGCTGAGATTTGGCAAGGCAAGGCAAGCGAGTACCACGTCTACTACAATGCAGCAATTACGAGTATACTTCGTCAAAAAGGCGGACACTCTCTAGATCCTGAAGCCTTCAAAGACCAGGTGGCCGAGGAGGGTATGTTGGAACTATAGCGTCGCGATGGAAGAGCAGTCCGTACACAGTCGTGGCGACGGGTTATCGTTTAGCGTATCTCGGAGTGGCAACGGCGTTGGTACCGCGCTAGGCGACGTTGTGCGCACCAGATGTTCGTCGCAAAGCCGATCGTGAAAATCTCGCTGCGCTCGACTTAGGACCGTATCCGTGGGCCATACAGAGTGAAGGCGGTTGCGCACCTACACCACGCTCATGTGTAAAGACGACTAGGCAGAGTTCGCCGTAACCGCCGATAAGTTTCTGCCAGTGCAACCGGCGGCACCTGAAGCGATCGCAGCTTTGAGTTCGCCTATCGAATCTAACACGTAATGATTTGTGCTGTGCGCGTTGTGCATTTGCCAGGAGTTTGAGGGGACGACGCCAGGGAATGAGCCGGTGTCGGTGTCGAAAGAGGCGAGCGATAGGTGTGTCTTTGCCGAGCCGATTAAGGTGTGCTTGATGAGGGTCGTTGATGACGCGTCTTTGGCGCTGGGAGCATTTAAAGCCGTAGTCGCTTTCTTTCTTGTACACACTTTACCACTGCACGGTGCACGCGAAGAACTGAATATCAAGCTCTATGTATCATTCATTGCGACCTATGTGGGAATGCGCTATGGCAAGTGATTTTTACCCTATCCAAAATCAAAAAAAGCACTTAGTTGCTAGAAACCTAAGTACTCTCTTCCACCAACTCGATCCTGATACCCTTCTTCCTCCAATGATAATACGAAGATCGTGCGACACTTAAGCGGTGCTTAAGCGACGTACTGTCCGTTCCTTTCCATCATCCAACTCTCCCACACGACCATCTCCATTCAACCACCCATCCTCAGGCTCCAGACATCTCAGTGTCTGAGTTGAAGTCAGCTTCCTTCAACCTCACCCCGTTTAAATTCTTCCCAAGATGCGTCTTCTCCAAACCCTCACCCTCACGTCGAATCTTCATCAAGAACGTGCGTAAGAAAGGAACCGGCGACTTCTTCAGACCCCATATTCCACTCAGTGGATCGATGAAGCCATCAGCGTAAGTTTGCTGACCTTCTACGGGCCTGGTGCACAAAAGCCCTAAGAAGTCGCACAGCTCGGTGTACTCATTGAAATCCCGAAGATAGAGACTGCCGGTAAAGAAATTCAACTAGATCGTGAGGCTTCGAGGAACTTGTTCTGGTAAGAAGGCGCGACCGACATTGTAGAGCTCGAGCTTGTCGAGAGGGGCGGAACTGGCGTCGATTCGCGGGGCGAAGATGTGTAGAGTCACTTTTGCGCATCGGCGAATGTCTTCGAGCAACTCGTTTGCCTCATAGGGGCTGATGATGACCAGATGTTCAACAATGCGGGAGTTTGCCTTGTATACAGACATTATGAACTGAACAGGCCTCTGGTACGAGTTGGAGATGAACTCTGACTGCAAATATCCGGATGGAGCCTTGACAGTACGCATGAAGTCCGAAGTAACAATTAGCTCAGTCGGAAACTCTTCAAGTTTGGACAACTTAGCTGCGCTGGTGGTTTTCAGTTCCTGGAATGCTGAATTCCACGCGTTTAAGTTCTTCATAGTCTTCGTAAGCCTACCCGTCTTAGCTTATAAGCAGACGTGAGGGTGAATGAAATGACGCTTGGCTTCCAGTCGCGCAGGACGTTCAATCTGTTTCTCTTCCTCGATTTCTGGTGCCAGTTTGCGCTCTTGCTTTTCGCTCAACGTAGCAGCGCCGAATCCCACAGCCTCGAACTCCTAGCAGCGCTTGACGATCTTATTGATGTTGCAGTTCTGTAGGTCCTAAACTTTAAGCAATCCCGTGCTACTCTCGTATTTAGTACGCGGCTTGTAGCGTGATTTGAGGGTCTGCGCTTCATCTTCAAGGAAACTAGCCGCCTGTATCTAGGTAATCGCCGCACCGTAAAGCAGGTTCTTGTGGCGCTCAAACCTCTCGCCTTGAACGGCCCAAAGCGGCATGCTTCTCTTCAAATCCTGCCAAGTCTCTCCAATAGACCAGCAGAGAACGTCGCTCACTTGGATGGGCACGTTCAAGGGCTTGTGAATCTTTGTACTTACAGTACCGGTACTAGGTCAAAAGTTTCAGCCGCGAACGCTCGAGCCACCTCACGGAGCATATGCACCCACATCACAACCACCTCAATAAAACAGCCACAACCACATAGAAACTTGAATTTTTTGGATGGATACTATGAACATATGATTAATACTTGGTTTGCCACCCTTGCGCTGCCCTGCACGCGGCCACCCGACGTGGCATGGACATGATCAGCCTCTTAATCAGCTTTGCAGGTATGCTCTTCCAGCACTCTTGTAATGCACCACAAAACCCATCCCATTCCTCTTCAGTTACGCTGTAATTGTTGTATTGTGGGTAGTGCTTGTGCATGCGTTTCTTGAGATGCCACCAAAGGTGCTCAATAGGGTTAAGATCAGGTGAATAAGGTGGCCAGTCAATGGTGTTGATGTGGTGATCCTCAAGGAATGCGCGCGTGCGGCGTGAGGTGTGTATGCGCGCGTTATCCTGCATGTAAAGCTGTGAACGACGCTAGTGTAGGAGGAGACCTTTCTCTAGTGCCTCAATGTAACTTTTACTAGAGTATCCATGCTTTGGGACATCTATATCACGCTCTATGATGATGAGTTTTGACCTCTGGGCCACCCCACGCTCATCCGACCACACTGACGCCCACACTATCTGTGCTGGCTTCCTACTTGTTTGAACTTCAGTTATCATACGTAGTATGTCACAACCTCGGGGCGACACGAGCCATCGCGCGTGAGCAGTGCGGAGGTCAGGTTGGAGGGTGCGAGGGTGACGCTCGACGAGGTAGGGTTTGTGTCAGGACCGAATTTTTGCCAGTGAGCAGGAAGGCGATCGTGGGGGTATTTCCACTGGCGGAAGTTCGGTACGATGGGATACGGGTCAGCGGCGACATCGAGGTGGAAACAGTAGCTACGTTCGAGCAGCGTGCTGGTGGGTCGATCGAGGCGCTGCTATCGCGCGATGACGACAGCCAACCTGCAGCTTGAAGAGGACGTTGCTGCCATCGTCGTAGCCAGGATGGCGGAACAGAATTCGGAGCTGCCGGCGCTGAAGAGGTGAGGACGGTTGAGTGGGTGCGCGCAACTGGACCATGGGTGATGTGGTAAGGAGACGAGTGTTGCTTACGGAGAACTGGTCAACAAGCTGATGGCGTTAGTCAAGTAACAGATGCCGGTAACTTACTGTACTTGGTGCCAAAGCGTCGCGCATTTCTTCAAAGCAAAAGAAGCCCTACGGCAGGTCGCGCATTGACAATACAGAACCTCAGCAGGCGTGTCGCTGCCTCTGACAGTCTCTGCGCTATTGTCATGTCACAATCTGGCTCGCGCTTCTTCTCACTTTTCTAACGCTTCCTCTCGCAGCTTGTAGCTATGGGCGGTGAAGCCTCGCGCGTCAGCTAGCTAAGACGCGTCAATCATGGTGTTTGGCGGGGCATCAGTCCGATCCGGGAGGCTACCGAGGATTAACTCCTGTTCGAGGGTACAAGTCACATGTGTACCTCTTTGGGACTAGCGTCTATTCAGCTCGTTCCTTCTACATGGCCTGTTCTGATAGCTCACAATAACAAACAAGTTCGCATCTCACTTATGCCTTCTATCAACTCCTCGGTACAGTATAGCTGTTTTCGTTCCCTTAAGACAGTTTTGCATTCGATCAAGGTCACAATAGGTCCTTCTCTCATCTCGGTAATTACCAAACTCGGTCTGTATCAAATGGCATTGAGCTAGAATACTTTTTAATACATCGCAAGCAGCTACGAGCCTCGATTAGCAGGAAATTTAGCATCGCCTCGCGCCTGAGACGCGGTTCCGTGAGTACTCACCACTGAGCAAGAGGGTGCTTACTGTAAGCAGATGACCGCTACTTCCTGAGCAAGGTTAACACAGCCGATAAGCGAGCGCCCAGCTACCGTACAGATATCCCTGCTCTAGGCTTCGATACCTCCCCCGCCTCACGGCTGTAAGTGACAGTAATGACGAGGTTTCCAACTTGAACAAGGTCAAAACTCAAGTTACACTCTTATGCAATTGCAGTTTCCGCTTTCCGCACGCTGCCTAATTAGTTGTCATCCTACGCTCACCCTTGTCTCGCGTAAACCAGGCTTCACCCGAATTGATCTAGTTCCTGTTAGCCTAACTCCCCGCTTCCTGTCTGCGGAAAGCTCTAAGCTTGTTACGTATAGGTATGAATTAGTAAGGATTTTACAGGCGACGCCCTCTAATATCATAGCTCACAGATGGCATCCTGTTACAGTACAGGCTGCCTCACATATAACGATGGCGCTCCGGTGAGTGGGAGGCACGGTAAAGTCACCGGATGCTGCTATGTGTTAATTCGTGATTGGTGCGTTATTTTCGCATCTCACCGAATACAAATCAATTATTCACAGCATTTAGCAAATCCTCTTCAGTGGAAAGAAATTGGATTCATGCGCACATCCAATGTGGGGTCTGACTAGGCGTTATACACGGTTTTTTCCTGGCGTATAGCTACAGCTACATGAATATGTGACCCTATGGCAATAGGTCCTCCACCCTCTTATGTTCTCACCGGTCTATTCTCACCGGTCTCAAGAAACCGGTGAGTGAACTAGCATGGAACATTTTTCTACGTCTTTCGAGAAGCAGCTCCAATGCGAACCGAGACAAGCAACGCGTTAATATCTCCGCTCTTCCCAGCAAATTTACATACTCGATTGACCTTTTTTGTGCTTGCAACTTTATTGCATCTCTTTACACATCAAATGTGACTGGTATCTTATATTTTGCTTGATATCCAGACAGAATGCAGTACAAGCCTCTTGACAAGGCGAAGAATGAGATTCGTGTTCTTAGGTTTCTCGATCTTTTCAGCCCGGTCTCAACTAAAGAGTTTATTCAATGTTCTATCGAAAACGTTCCGCTAGAATATTCTCCCGACTTTCAATCGCATCATGGATGCCCGCATAATCAAAAGTGCCCGATAGTGTGGGACGGTTTCACTAGGTACGTAGATCTGCGAGATTCAACCCTGGAACAAACGACACTTGACAAGACCACAAATCTTGGCTTAAGTCAAAAACACAATCAGATTAGCGACTTTCGTTACGTTTGGGGTGATTTCGAGGCTTTGTCATACACGTAGGGTGACCGAGGCGATGCAAGGAGTATTATTACAAACGGAATCCGCAGAGACGTTTCAAAGAATCTTGAGGAAGCATTGAGAGCCTTACGGGACCTGCAGGAGACACGCTTGGGTATGTGTTATTAGGTGGATTCATTATGTATCGACTAGGAAAATCTAGAAGAGCGAAATGAGCAGGTCAAACGCATGAAGGAAATTTACAGGCGAGCTAGAGCTATCATAGTCTGGCTTGGTCAAGAAGAGAGAACGGACAGAAACGCAGTCCAAACAATGCGTTATCTTTGTCGGAATCCCTACGTAGAAAACACACTACAACTTCCGGCGGACCTACAACTTGACAGATGGCCCGCCCTTTTCGCTTTCATGCAAAAACCTTACTGGAATCGATCTTGGATTATCTAGGAGCTCGCGATGAATCACAATTCGACCTTAGTACTATGTGGGAGATTTAAATTGACAAGGAGAATAATCCGTTTGGGTGCTGTCTACTATCAAAAGTTGTTACAAGCCTCGGAAGACCTGTCTTATCAATCTCAACATTATTTGGATTTGGATGCGTAGTCTATAGCCAGTCGCATGTATCGTCTAGCAAGTCTTACCTTCACTCCAAATGGTGAAGTAAGCTTGGACTTGTTACTAAATCTTGTTCGCTAAGCCGATGCAACCGATAAGAAAGATAAAGTTTACGGCATACTAGGCTTGTTGGATCCTGCTATTTCTGTGGATGTCATTCCTGATTACTCGCTCTCGGAGCGGCAAGTCTATACGGATTTCATGATATCTATTGTCAAGAAATCAAGAAGGCTAGAGCAAATTATTTTTGGAGGTGTCCCAATTGAGGAAGAGTGGCCGTCATGGGTACCCGATTGGAGACTGCCATTTGTGCGTCACCACATCCGTTATCTGAGATCCCGTTAAGCGAGCGGAAACTCACTGGCCAAAATCCGATTTCTCAAGAATAGAAGAAATAGTGACCTCCTTGCTTGCAGCGGACTTTAAGTGGACATAGTCGATGGCGTTGCAGCTCAGCCTTCTTCACGTTGTTGTTTTACTCAATCACGTCATACCTCGAATAGGTATAGCAGTCGAATGTCGGAAGCACTTCAGCGGACATTACTTATGGACTATCCTGGGGCGAATGGAGAACTACTTCTTGAGGTACCATGGATACCGAGATGCGATACTTGTACTAGTCCTGCAAACTTCCATTCAAAGCCGAAGTGGTTCAAACTCTCCCAGTCGAGCTATTTCTGAAAGTTTTATGAGTTTAGAGAACACAATGAACTTTTTTGCATCGGCGGCCAGAGCTTTCAAGATTTCTTTCTACAATCCAACAGGGAGAGTGTAGATATTGCAATCACTTTGCGATGTATGCGTTTAGCTCTACTCTCTTTAGATGAAAGAGTTCTTATAACAACAAGAACAGGCTATTTGGGTTTGGCTCCAAAAGCTGTTCATCAAGGAGATGTCGTTGCCATCTTACTGGGTTGTAAGTGTCCAATAGTATTAAGACTATACGGTGATAACTTCTTTCATGTTATCGGAGAATGTTACGTTCACAGGCTCATGGATGGAGAAATCCTGAGTCAGGAGAATAGGGAAAATCCATTAGAGCGAGAGTTTATCTTATGTTAGCAGGGTCTTCAGCGTTGTAACTTAGATTCTCTGCCCAACAAATCACAGCGTTCAACATATGCTAAGGAGAACGTGATAAGTTAAATTCTGTACCTTCTAAGGAACTTTTTCATACGGAAAGATGCAGAGTTGTTTTTCGAAGTAGAATTGTGGGTGCGCTTGCTCCATCACTGACCTAGCGCCAACGTACAAGAACTAGGAGCAGAGGAAGGATGCCGAAGGTCCGTTTGTACAAGTGAAAGAGATTCGCAAGACGAAGCTCGGAAAGGACTATTCTGATACTGTAGAGATTTCTGCAGACTAAGTGAGAAGTCATGCTAACAGGCACTAGAGTAATTGGGGTGAAGCTTGTGCTAAGCGAGACAAGGATGAGCATAGGATGACACCTAGGCAGCATGCGCAAAGCGGAAACTGCAACTGCATGTGAGTGTAACGTTGTACAGCCTTCTTCAGTTTCGTTCATAATCTCTGATCGCTATAACCTGTGGCTGTTGCCTGCTAAGATAGTAAGATTTGTTTTTCTTGTTTTTTTGCTTGCTTTGACCATAATTTAGCATATACAATTCAACTTGCTTGAACAGGTTCGTACCGCTAGGTTGTTGATTATAGATTGCTTACTAGATCGCTCAGCAAAAATCCTTACGCAAACAGGAACTGACCAGTCAGGCTCAACATAACGCTTAACTTCAGTCATCTTAATTTCGAGGCACTGAATTACTATAAGACTATTGTTGGTATTTGTCTTACTTCCACTCCTTTCCCTCGCGATCTGGTTTGCGGTCTTGTAGCCTTTGAAGCATATATCGCGCTCTATACCCGCTCTTTGATACCTGCCTCTAGCGCGGCTTAAAAGCACTGTCACACTTATTCCAAAGCTTGCACTAACTAGTGGATAAAGACTGGATCCACACATCATTGACTCGAAAGTCTTTATATAAGCATAATCACAAGCTCCTACTAGCATAGTCAACACAGCTCTTTGTGCCACTCCATAAAGTCGACGCCTGTGTCTTATTGCCAACAATTTTAATAGAGAGATCCTGCATATGGGCATTTCACATATAGCGCTACGGCTCTTGCGTCCTCTACCGCCCACTTCCTTGCAAGCGTTGCTGTTCACACAGTATACATCTAGAGACGATCTCGTCTGCAATTAATAGTCTAAAGAGAATAATAGACGCAAAGGTAAATCTGCGCTTCTACAAGAACATTCGCCTCGTGAGAGGGGCGAAAACTAACTTAAGTTAGCTACCTTGGTAGCGGTCTCCGTGTGCTCCTCGCTGACTGGGTTTCTAAATAGCCTCAACGCCCTGGGAGGGCTCTCCGCCCACGTGACGGAAATACAGTACCTAAGCTACCTGCCACTCGACCGCCTACAGCGCAGAATATTGACATAATAGATAAGAAGAAGAAAGAGAATAAAGAGAATAAAGAGGAGGTGGCGCAGACAAGCAAGACAGGGAAGAAAAAGAGGAAAAATAAGAAGAAGAAGGATACAGCTGCCATCCGTGTCATTCACACGCTTGCGCCTGGGATAACAGCGGAGGAGACTCGAGGCAAACTGGAGGCTGCACGGATATCCCTCGAGGCAAATCAGACAGTCGCCGATGACGAACAGTGGGATGTTTCTATGGTTGCAGAGTACGGCGATAAGATCTTTAAATACATGCGCTCTATGGAAGAGCAAATGAAGCTTAACGCATCTTACATAGATAATCAGACTGAGGTTACGTAGCTCATGCGATCCCTACTAGTGGACTGGCTTGTAGACATCTATAACCAGCTTAATCTTCTGCCCGAGACCCTTTTCCTCGCCGTTAACTTTCTCGACCGCTTCCTCTCCTGCAAGAAGGTTTCCATCAAAAAACTGCAGCTCGTCGGTGCCACTGCTCTCCTCGTCGCCACTAAGTATGAGGGAGGTCAATTTCTATCCGTGCAGGATATTGTAGAGATAACTGCCGATGCCTACACCACCGATGAAGTCGTTAAAGCTGAGCGCTTAATGCTCAGTGAACTTGAATATAATCTAGGATGGCCTGGTCCCCTGAGCTTCCTTTGCCGCATAAGTAAAGCGGATGATTACGAGCCTGAGATACGTACCCTGTCTAAGTACTTCTTGGACATAACTGTTATGGATAAGCGCTTCGTTGATTGCGTGCCTAGCTTTCTTTCTGCAGGTTCTTACTGTCTTGCACGGTTTATGCTAAAGAAGGGTGAATAGGTATTTCTACACCCACTTTGCTGCTGGTGTGGATGCTAACGGATACTAGTCGGAGGCACACATACAGTACTCTGGTTACTCTCTGATTCAGCTCTAACAGCTCCTATTCGATATTCTCGAGTGTTGCCTTGATCCCCAGAGTCACCATAGTGCTGTGTACAAGAAGTATACTGTGAAGTGCTATAATCATGTTTCTTTGATGGTCGAGGCAGCAGCCTCGAGAGGCTTCTCTTCAACTAAGAGATACATTGCTAAATTCATCTAGCTTTAGAGATGCGTCAAGTCTGCCCTGCTCTGAGCGCAATCTTGTGTCCCTAAGAGCAAAGTTGGTAACTTTGATCCCGGTATAACTGTGTCGCGGTGTAGGAACAGCGCATATGCAGGAAGAATTGAAGGATTGAACTAAGGTTGTATTGTGTGAAGCTACGAACTGTATATATGGGTGGGGGCTGTAAACAGCGCTAGTGCAGGAAAGGCAGCATCGTCTCACCAGAGGTGAGGTGCCACTGCACGTGAGGCAGGAGATGCCCTCAACCGTGACAAACTGGGGTCTTAGCGACTGAGTAACGTCCTCCCTTACGCAACCAAAACCTTAATAGGCTAAACATAGCCAACGATAGCGCAAAGATGGTAGATTTAACGACCTAACGCAGTCTCTTATTAGAAGTTCTTGGTCTAACGTCCCTCCCTGCGTGCTGGGACACCCTCCGTGCTGGAACAAATGAGGGGTACTTTGACTTTCGGCATATCGCTTTCGTCGCACGCGTCGATGCTTGCCATAAGCCTGTATTAGCTCTGTTTGACGGCTATTTATGAACATATCGCGCTCCTCGTAGGTAAAAATTACGCTGCTGTTGCCGCTGCTCTGCGAAAGTTACAAGCAGGCTTCTTTTTGTGCATAACAGTGTCTCTTCGCTGCAGTTCTGTTTAAGCTGTCTTGCTGCCTACTATGCTTATAGAGGGGGTGTATCTAGCATTAGGAGCACCACTATCGTGCACCAAGCTATAACAAGCCTTGTGTCGGCTGTAACGCCTATTTTCGTGCAAGATCGCCACCCCACTTGAGACTTCGGCTAGCGGTCAGCGACCCCGCACGTCTCACGTAATCATCTCGAGTGTACACAGTAATTCAGCTGTGGCTGGTACTCTTAGGTCTGTGGCTATGCAAAGCCGGCCGTTCTTCTGGCTGTCACGTGCTAGCTTTTTTTTTTGAAGCGGCGATACGCGTGCGCCCATCATTACATGTTATTGCTACAAGACCATCACTACATTTCGCTTTTATAACCGAGCCAGCCAGACGCTATTTAGATCCACTTCCTGTATTGTTGTATCTCATCGAGCCAAGCGAGATGTATCCGCCTGCCTATTGGCGCGGCTGAAGCATGCAGACTGCTCAGAGAAGTTGTAGCCTCACTCACAACCCAGGCTGCGCTTTCTACCCTACGCACCCACCATCGAGCCTGTCGCGACCACTAACCTTCTGCACGGCTGCTAAGGCAAATTTAACTCAGACACGCAAGTCGATACTCTGTCCGTCCACACTCGCGATAGCCCTACCCCTACCCGCAACGACCGTCGTTCCTAGCGAGTGGGCCGCTATGCCCCATCGATCCATCTGCCGCTATCGTTAGCCCTGCAGCCTCTGTTCACAACGCGATGCGACTCTTGCACTACACAAGCGGCGGCGAGCTTGCCTTGACAAAGGACTTAATAGGTGATGATAAGATCCCCGCCTATGCAATACTCTCTCATACCTAGGACGAGGGTCAAGAAATAACTTTCGATGATCTGATAAAGAACAGTGGAAAGAGCAAGACAGGTTATAACAAGATCTAGTTTTGTGGATTACAAGCTAAGCGTGATGGTCTGCATTATTTCTAGATAGACACATGCTGCATCGAAAAGTCAAACAACGCAGAGCTCTTAGAAGCGATTATTTCCATGTTTCGCTGGTACAAGAACGCAAAGAGGTGCTACGTTTATCTTTCTGATGTTTCTAGCAGACCTTCTAGAGAAGGCAGCGATGCGCCCAGCAGGCGGAAAGCTGGAATTAGGGAGAGCAGGTGGTTTACAAGAGGCTGGACACTCCAAGAGCTTATTGCTCTAGCATCTGTCGAGTTTTTCTCTAAGGATAGTGAATGGCTAGGTGACAAAACATCTCTAACGCAGCCTCTTCATGAGATCACCGGGATCGCTGTGCAAGCGCTTAAAGGCAGTCCAATGACTTGCTTTACTGTGGAAGAACGGTTGCTATAGGCACGAGGACGCAACACAAAGCGCGAGGAAGACGCAGCGTACTCTCTTCTAGGCATCTTCGACGTGCAGATGCCGCTTCTTTACGGAGAAGGACGGCAGAAGGCTATGGCTCAATTGCGGAGAGAGATTCAAGAGCACTACTCTATTAGCTTACCAATCGCAATAGGCGCTTCTTTTAACTCCCACAACGAAGAACACAACGCACGATGCCTGCCAAACACCCGTACCGAGCTGCTAGACGAGATCACAACATGGGCGGATGACAAGGATGGCAAAGCCATATTCTGGCTGAGCGGCATGGCTGGCACAGGGAAGTCGACAATAGCGCGGACGATTGCTCAGTTGTTTGCTAGTCGCGGACAACTAGGAGCGAGCTTCTTCTTCAAGAAAGGCGAAGGCGAGCGCGGCAACGCCTCGCGGTTCTTTACCACTATCGCTCTCGATCTGGCGGCGCATAAGCCAGGCATGCTAGCTGGTATTAGGAAGACGCTTGACAAGGACTCGGCTATTTAGCAGCGGGCTCTAAAAGATCAGTTTGAGAAGCTGATCCTGCAGCCACTCTTAGGGGTACATCAGGCTCGTCAGCAGGGCTCGGCTCGTGTTGTCGTTATAGACGCGCTGGACGAATGCGAGCGAGAGGAAGATATTCGAGCGATTCTTCAGCTGCTCGCTCGCACAAAAGACATCGGACCAATACCGTTACGGATCGTGGTAACTAGCCGGCCAGAGCTCCACATTCGCCTCAGCTTCAAGGAGATGCCGAACAGCACATACCAAGACTTAGTACTGCACAAAGTTCCAAGGAGTACAATTAAGCACGACATATGTCTCTTCCTAGAGTATAAACTCGGTGCAATACGGAAAGAGCGAATGCTAGCCTTAGACTAGCCAGCAACACACTAGGTTCAAGCTCTAGTTAAGCTGGCTGTGCCGTTATTCATCTATGCTGCTACTGTATGTCGATATGTTGGCACAAAAGGGGGCAACCCTAAGGCCTACTTAGAAAAGGTTTTGCAGTATCGAAAGGCGAACTTCTCGCAGCTAGATCGAACATACCTCCCTATTCTAGATCAGCTGCTCGTTGAGCAGGAGGAAGATGAGAAGGAAGTGTAGCTTCAAGTGTTCCGAGAAGTTGTAGGCAGTATTGTCGTTCTAGAGAGTCCGCTTTCTATTGCCTCTCTTGCATGCCTTCTTCACATTCTACAAGAGGAGGTTAAGTGTCAACTTAACTCTTTGCACTCTGTCCTCAGTGTTCCTAATAGCGAGGACGTTCCGATTAGGCTCCTGCATTTGTCCTTTCGCGAGTTCCTCGTTGAACCCCGAAAACAGGGGAAAAGTCCGTTCTGGGTGGACGAAAAGAGCGCACACAACAGGCTTGCTTCTCGTTGCCTTGAGCTTATGTCTAGGCAAAGCGGGCTTCGTCAAGATATGTGCAGCCTCGTAGGCCCTGGAGTGCTAAGGAGCGAGATCGACGATAGGACCGTTGCTAGCAGTCTGCCACCTGAACTGCAGTATGCTTGCCGCTATTGGATTAGTCATCTCACACAGGCTCAGCAGGATATGCTCGATGGAGACACGACGCACCTGTTTCTCTAGAAGCACCTTCTCCACTGGCTCGAAGCTATGGGCCTTATGAGAGAGTCAAGCAGATGCTTTTATCTACTTGACAGCCTCTATGCCCTTGCAGGCGTAAGCTCTTTATAAAACATCCTCTTATCGCTCTGCTGACGTGTAACGTAGCCATCTGCAAGCTCTATTTCTGCCTTTCTTCATGACGCTAAGCGATTCGTCTTGCGATTCCAGTCTGTGCTAGCAGATGCTCCACTGCAGATCTATTGCTCTGCACTTGTGTTTGCGCCGGAGAAGAGCCTTACACGACAGGCTTTTATTGGTCAAGTGCTACAGCGAGTTAACATGCTGTCCACGAGAGAAGCTGACTGGGACGCCTGTCGCAGCACGCTGGAGGGCCATTCCAGGTATGTTACCGCGGTGGCCTTCTCGCCAGACGGGCAGCTGG
>MU006254.1:54513-98463 GCA_010093685.1 Ophiobolus disseminans
CCTTCTCGCCAGACGGGCAGCTGGTCGCGTCAGCATCCGACGACAAGACAGTACGGCTGTGGGAGGCGGCCACAGGGACGTGTCGCAGCACGCTGAAGGGCCATTTCTCGTATGTCAGCGCGGTGGCCTTCTCGCCAGACGGGCAGCTAGTCGCGTCAGCATCTTACGACAAGTCAGTGCGGCTATGGGAGGCGGCCACAGGGACGTGTCGTAGCACGCTGGAGGGCTATTCTAAGCACATTTCGCACATAACCTTTTCGTCTGATGGCCAGGTTCTCCACACCAATGCTGGCGATATTTCTCTGTCACCCCTCTTAATTGTACAGTCGCCTTCTTGGCAACAAGAGCAGTCTTCTAACGTCCTAGTGCAGGACCAGTGGATATTGCGCAACCAGCAACGCTTCCTATGGCTCCCGTCTGAGTATCGAACAATTCGTACATCAGTACGCAACAACGTAGTCTGTTTAGGTCTCTTATCTGGCCGTGTAGTTTTGCTAAAGATTGCATAGTGTTATGCAATGTACATTCCTGCCAACTCTCCTGCATTCGTAATACTTCCTCTTTATTTATTAACGTCCCCTGCCCGTAAGCGAGAAATGCCCCTCAGCGAGATGAATTTAACTCCAATCCAAACCAATCCTCACCACATTCACTTATGGACTTGCAGCGTATGTGCTCTTGTTCTCTAGGCGTTTCTTTATCGCCCTACATCTTGTGATAATCAAATTACGGTAGTTGTGGTCGCAACGACAGTCATGTCGCTCGCTGCGCTGGGAACCACTTTGGTTCTCACCCCTGCTACTGCAACACTAGTAATTAGCTGTTAATCTAAGTAAGGGCTTATTAATTAAAGTATATATCTTAGAACTCTCCTGTGCGAGAAGATAGGAACTGCAATCTTAACTACTATAAAGTAAAGTTGTAAGCATAAACACACGCTACTGTTCTAAGTTATAGGTTTCATAAACAAATAAGAAATACGTGAATTGATGTGCTCTAGCCTATACTGCGCTTCTTGAACTTGTCACTATTATCGTGTTATTTGAATGTGCGTCTATCTCTGCCTCTACATTAACAAATAAAAACAATCTCGCAACTATTCTATAGCAGGCTGTGATTTCTATGGCAGAGAGTACAAGTTCGGACTTACAATTCGTGACAAACATAAAATGTGAGTAAAATTTAGTCTTTTAAGAGAATTGCAGTTCGTTATAATCAATTGAAGGTACACTGTTCAAACTATCTCGTCCCGTGTCTGTCAGCTACACTACAACGCTGCCACAGAAACTCTGATTAAATCGCATCCGCAGCAATCAAACGAGTGATCCTAGATGGCGCTGATACATTGCCTGATGAGGTCTTGACGTTAGTCATATCGAATTGGAAGTACTGACGGGATACTCCGGTTCCGCAGGCAACGGCACCAAGTGAGCCACAGTATTCCATCCTAATGGCACCATGTTCCTCCACCCATTTCTAGCAATGCTGTGCAAATACTTTGCGTGAATCATCAGCGACGATCCTACTGGCCGCGCGAACGTTCCGCGTAGAGGAATCTTAACGGTGCGCACTCCTGTCCAGGGCCGAAGCGGGGCGGGCGCCTCGCTGTTGAAAGGCTCGCTGGTGAGCTTGTCCTGGTCCGCCCACCGATCAACCAGAAACCATTTGATCACTCCGGCATGGCTGCTTGCTGATTTGAGGGCGTTGATTAAACGGCTATCGTATGTGTATTCCAGCTTTGCTCCTTGGCGGACGAGGAATACGACGGAAGGTAATTGACCTTCTCGACATGCGACTATGAGCGCCGTATCACCTGAGCGATTACGATCCTCTAGCTCGGCACCAGATTCGATCAAGATGCGCATACCCTGAGTCTGGGAAAGAAATGCGAAGCTCATTAATGGTGTGGATACTCCGTCCAGCAGACTTTTGAGGTACTGAACCACAGCGGTCTGCGGTAAATATCGATAAAAAGAGCGCGTGCTGTTGGTGCTGGGTGACAGCTTAACGGTGGATATGTTGCCCGATTTCGAGACAAGGTGGGTGAGATCTAGATGTGTTGCGTATATGTACGATGCAAGTCGTGGGCTTGACAGAGCGTAGCAGACCGGGGAACGACCGCTTTTGTCAAGCTGATAAGCATCCCAGCCCATTTTGATCAAGTATATCAAAACGTCTAATCTCCATGCCAGGACAGCATAGTGCAGCGCTGTTTTGCCGTTGACATCTGCAGATGTCTTATCCGTCTCGAGAGCTACCATGATTGCGACTGCTTTCAATGTTCCAGTACATACTAGAATCATGAGCGGCGTTCTTCCGATTCGATCGCATGCCCGTGGCGTTGCTCCTCGTTGTAGAAGTTTTGATATTGTGTCGACGCATCCAACCTTTGTGGCATGATGTAGAGGAGTCCAGCCTCCATTGTCTCTAGCATCAACGTCGACCCCTAAATCAAGGAGAACGTCCACGGCTTCGAGCTTCCTGTTCCAAGCAGCCACATGGAGTGGTGTTCCACTTGGAACAAGCCATTGCCCGGGAACAAAGGGGCCGGCGGGTGATCGACTTCCTAAAAGCATCTTTGAAAAGCTGTGTGCTTTTTGGTAGATCCACCTACTATTGCGCTCGCGACTAGCATGATGGAGATGTCAGCTTGTGAGTCGCAATGGAGATGTATCGGCTCTACGTCTTAGGGTCAAAGTCGCGTGCGAGTGTGATCTCGGATTCGGCTTGAACGTACCTGAAAAAAATCCCATGCTTGACAAGATGCTCGACAAGTATCTTCAGTCCTGCCGGATTAAAGGCAGCGGCTAGATGCAGTGGAAGCCCGAACTCGGCATCTTGTGTCCAGTGAGCTTCATCTACTAAGCTTCTTTCGAGCAGCTGTTCCAGTATGCTGTTGAATATCGGTTGCGAGATTGCAATATAGAGAGTTTTGTGACGACTAGGACCGCTGCTTCGAGTTCGCGCACAAGGTGTGCCAGATGTAGATGCGCCAAGTTCGAGAAACAGTCTCGCAATGTCAGGTCTCTGCCAGACGAGAGCGACAATCAAGGGCGTGCATGTGCCACATTCTGCGAGTGGTTTGTTCAACACCATCGTTACTTGAGCGATCGAACGACATGCTTCAAGATTCCCACTCACTATGGCACTATACAGACTGCCGGTTCGCTCTTGCTTGAGCGCTTGATGTATAGCTCGAGGGATTTTGACGGGAGAATATGAAATGAGCCTGAGCAGATCATACAGTACGCTCCGAGAACCGTACCTTTCAGGCGTCATGCCGGTGGAATCTGTAGAAAGTTCGGCACCAGCTTCGAGCAGCGCGAACGCATTCTCAGCGTTTCCCATTCTAAAAGCGGTATGCAGTGCAGTGCTCTTCTTCATGCCAAATGTTGCTTTGACGTCAGCACCATTTCTAATCAACCATCGAGTTGCTGCCGGAGCTTTTACACAAACAGCCAGATGAAGTGGTGTGACTCCTTCTTGGGCACGCGCATTGATGTCACCGAGGACCCCAGCCTCCTTCAAAAACTGCAGAGTTGCCATTTCTGGTCTGTAAGACGCGAAATGTGCTAGGGTGCATCCAAAATACGACCTGGCATCCGAAGGACCCATGGGCATGGCTGCCGCACCAAGGGGCACCAAGAAGGACACCAATTGTGTCCACTGTTCGCCTCCTTGAATTTGCGAATGGAGATATTTGAGCACATCTACCTGACCGCCCCAGACAGCATGTTGTACGACAGTCCAATCAAACTCATCAGTTAAGTCCATATCAGCATTGTGAAGCACCAGTAGACGAAGAACATCCAGGGAACCAGCTCCAGCAGCCACCATAGCTGCTGTTGTGAGAGTTTTTGACCGAGCGTTGGGGTCAACGCCAATTTTTAGAATTGCTTCCAATTTCACAACTCTTGTAGATTCACGGTCCGTGGTTCCAGGTTGAGGTGCACACAGACAGAAATGCTTGAGCCAGCCTCTAGGATCTGTTTTGGGTATGAGATCAGCCTGCGCGTGGGCGAGGAGCAATTCAGTCACCCCAGGCGCAATTTCGGTCCGAGACCTGAGATAACAATCCATAGCCGAATCGTCTCCGTAGTACATAGATGCAGCATGTATGTCGGCTCCAAATTCCAGTAGCTTTTGGAACAAGTTTTCGACTGGTCCAAGCATAGACCAGATCAGCAGCCGCACCAATTCCGGGTGCCTCATGTCGAGTTCGGCTCTGTTTGCAGTAGAAATGACCTCGAAAAGGATCGATCCTAAAAGCTGTATACAGCCATAACGGCCATAATGGCTACTATTCTGTTGCAAACACTCTTTCACGATAAGCCCCATGCCAGACTCGTTCGTGGCTTCTTCGTGAGCTCTCAGAGCGTCATGCTGGACTAGAACTGACAATACATGAGAAACACGATGGTAATCACGCTCCTTCTGAGTTAGGACAAATGGTACAAATTTTGTACAAAAGTAATACCATGCAGTTTTACCATCGCTATCCCTGGATGTGGCGGAGGAGGGAGTAGCGAGTCTTTCGACGACACGCTCTTGAAGCAAGCCATGCTCTTGAGGCAATCTAATCCCGAATCTAGACCTACTGCGATTCGGAATGAATATGTCTCGATGCTCTCCATTGAGGTATGCCATCAGGGGAGATCTACCAAAGTCGTCGAGATGGTCGGGATCGAGTCCATGGCTGAAGAGAAGGTCTAACATCTCATTGGTGGTTCGCGAACTCAGACAGTAAAGAGCAGTACGGTTGTGTTCAAACACCGTGCATGATGCATCAGATTCTTGATCAAGGAGTTCTTGCAAGAAACTGTGAAATCCTGAGGTGATAGTGTTCCCAAGAATTTGCTGATTGTCGGATGCCGTTCTTCGTAGATGGTAGGCGCTTAGAAGTAGTGATGCACATTCGGTTTCCTTGTGCCAGATTGCTGTCAAAATTGGAGTTAAGCCACTGTCGTCCACTTGCCAGAGACTAGGGTTGTCTCGGCCATGGTGAGAAATGAGTAGCTCGAGGACTTTAAGATGACCCCAGTAAGCTGCAGCGTGCCAGGCAGTTTCGCCACGATTGTCCGCGATGTGCTTGGTAGACTTCTCGACTAACTTGCGAAGCATAACCTCATTTTCCACCTTACCTACGGCCTCGTGAAGCACCGTCCTGTTTTTATCGTTCAGCTGCCCAGGATCAAACCCCAAATCAATGAGGAACTCCATGGACTTTAGACTCCCCATCCGCGCTGCAAAATGCAGAAGTGTACCATCGGTGTCGGAAAATCCCACATCTTTACAGAATCTACTGTCGTGTGCGAGAGTAGTCAAAGCAGCAATCGCATCCTGCCTAATAGTGTAGGCGACGACATCGAAATACGTCTCGTCACTCTCAAATTCTGCAGACGGAATCTGGATAGACACATCGACATCGTGTCTTTCTGCTAACTTGAGCAGCAGCATCTTGACCTCTGGAGTAATTCCGGCATCCTCGATTTGATTGACATCTAGGAGCAAATGCTCGATGCTCGAACCTCTAGGGTCACTAATCACTTCCACAGCGTCCGGCTTCAATTGCATACCATGTGCCAGCATCATGAAGAAAGGACTTGGTGCTGTCATTGGCCCCTTGAGAAGTGCGTACCCCAAAGATGTGTCGTGTACCACCTCTGGATCGCAGTTGGCGCCATTATCAAGCAGGCTTGCGATGGTGTTTTGAGCGTTTGGTCCATGAAGGTGTTCCAATGACGAAGTATAATCCGTGATTTTTTGCACTGCGAATTTGGTACCGTAGACGGCGCACTCTAACGGGGTGCCAAACTTCGAAATTTGGTTCACGTCGCTACCTTCGCTCACAAGCCGTCGACAGAGTTCCGCAATATGTAACATTGCCGCAGCATGTAAGCTACCAAACTCATGGGAGCAGACGGAGGTCCAAATTTGCAACCTCTCCACCATGCCTCCGTCGTGGTCACGGAAAAGATGCGCAGTCAAAAAATTCGCAAGATTGTGGGCCTTTTGTGGCCCGAAAAGCTTTTGTAGTCGCACAATCAAGTCTTCGTCGTTTTGTGAACTGTCCAGATATTTTGGCAGGTTTCGACATGCATAGAAGTAGAATTTGTAGCTTTCGAAGCTGTCTCCATGCAAAGCAACAGATAGTTGGGTGAATTGGGGAAGACAAAGATAAGCCACACAATGCTTAGCCAGCGTAGGTTCGATAGCTCCAGCGGCCCGAAATCTGCTAAGTCCAACTTGATCAGGCTTGATGGTGTCGAGAAACTCTTGCACGGTGAAGTGGGCTAGCTCGATTCCCAAATGTGTCCTGCGTATCAGGCTCCCGCAGAGTCGTAGCAAATCCTCGGCGTCAGGGCAAGCTTCTGGATCCAGGGTCTCGTCGTCTTCGTCGATGGAGACAATCTCCGTGAGCTCTTCTATGCTGAGACTGGGATCCGCATATGCGATCCACTGCAAGGTCCGTCGGAACAGGGGTATGGAAGGCTCTGGAACGCGCATAAGTAGTCTTTCGTAAGTTTCGAACAGCGTTAGAGGTAGCTGTGTAAGGGCTTTACGCCGGAGAGCGTCCGTTGGAAGCTCGCATAGGTGGTCAAGCTGACACGACACCCAACGAAACCTATTTCAATTAGGAAATCAACATCCTGTATGCAATGAGCCATACTGACATGCCACTAGCTCTCGACACAAGCTGAGTAATGATTTCTTCCTTCAATCCATTGCTTTTCAAGCGGAGTTGCTTCTTTGCAAGCCTTTCTTCGACTTCGGTTCGGACGTAGTGGTCCACATCTTTTGTGTGCGCCGCAATTTCGATGTGGCTACAAAATGGTTTTTGAAGTACCTCGAATATGTCGGGCACGTCTCGACTGAGGAAACACGCAGACATGGAGTCGTGTTCAGCGACCAGCGACCTGAGCGCCAGACTCGCCGCACCAGCGTTGTCGCCACACTCATCCAGCCCATCCACCACAAGCCGTACATCCTCGAATATACTTGACATATCCCGAATCAACTGAGTGAGTTCCTGGATCTCTGGCATGCGCGGCAGTTGATGTTGCGATTGTAGCGTTGCGAAGTAGTCTTTGAGTAGCTTGAAGCTGTTCTCGTGTTGCCGTGCGAGCTGTGATGCAAGACTTCCCATGATATTAACGATACTCTGACTGTTTTTGTCCTTATAGTCGCAATAGAAATATGCCACAGCCCTCTCACTGGTGGCCAGAGTCATGCATCGCTGAATGACTAAGCCCGAGAGTACTGTTTTACCCGCGCCGGGGATGCCGCTCAACCAGAGATTGGCGTTCGACGCGCGCAGCCATGTTGTGAACGTTTCATTCTCGGTGAGCCAGAATCCAGTTGTCGGATATCTGAGCCTTAAGCTCGTCCTAAAACTATCCTCCGGATTCACAAAGAGGAAGTAATCCAAGATAGTCTGGCGCTCATCGTCTAGCGCAATTCGTGTCTCAATGTTCTTTCTCTCTCGCAGTATGGTCTCGAGATCCATTACTCCTTGGAGTAGCTCATCCTGCTTCGATAGACACTCTATCAATGTTGCCAGAGTATCAGCAGATAACGCGAAGCTGAGGCTATTCCTGTGCTGTCGAATGTCCTCGATGAACTGCTTGGTGTTGGCGGCCTTGAATGGCCACGTCAACTTCTTAATCGCGGTGCGTATCGATCCCTTATGGAAGAGGCCGGTTTGATTGATGTTTTCATTGAGTTTGTAAAGCGTTGCAAGGCAGGCGTTAATGTGGTCCGGACGAAACGAATAATGTTGAATGCTGCTGTCTTCTAGGTCTTGTGCTATTAGATGAAGATTATGTAGTACACCATTGAGCGCAGCGACCTCGTTTTTCAGATCTAGGACCTCTTGTTCCGCATTTTTCACCTCCTTGACGTAGTGGTACAATGTGCGAAATACCACGTCGCCCAGGGAGATGAGGCCAGCGACGGAACCCGCGACAGACAACGGATCCATAGCTCGTACCGACAAAAGTTTACACGCGTGAGATGAAAGTAACTTGAGTGACACGTCTAAGAAAAGGCGAGTTCGCTTCAACCATCACTGCGGCTGAGTTAGGCTTTGGTCACATGGGAGGCTCATGCAGGCGCCCCCGCACTAAATGCTTCAGCCTCGCCCTAGTCGAGCTGCCTGTTGTCTGGCGTCTGTCGAAGTCCGATTAGGTTTTTGCTCAGCCTGAAGGTGAAGAACAATCAAGATAGAAGTAGTGCGCGTGCATATATAGGCAAGACGAGTGAGTAGATACAGATAGATGATAAAGGCGAGCGAGAAAGAAATGAGGTTGCGTTGCGCTGTTGCTGCCTGAAAGGCGGCAGCAGGTAGGGGCTGTGCATATCAGGGAACGAATCAGGTATCCTTAAAGTGTGTGCTCGAAGGCTCGAAGGCTGACATTATTATTTCCCGTGCCGCCGATCAGCTTTGTGCAACAGTGGCGATATCCTATGAAGTTGCGCGCTCCTAGTCCCTACGCGCATTGCTTTAATCACGATAAATACTAAGTATATCCACATTGTGAGTTTACCAGGAACAATATTTAGTTTCGGCAAATCGAAAGAACAAACCAAGAGAGTCGATTATCAACGCTAGACCCCACCTCTACCGCATCGTCCAGGTTGTGGGCGGGCTGAACTTTTCGATCACCGGCGGATCGGCCGTGCGTGATGGCGCCTGCAAGAACCAGAAAATCCGCAAGCAACAAAGAAATTTTGCATACAAGGAACGTATTACAACTAGTGGCTTACTTATCTACTATTAGAAACTTTATGCCAACGTGAGCTTGAAGCAAGGGAGTGTTACTTGTCAGATGACTTGCAGCGAGGCAGAGGACCCGGCCACTGCAGGCGTGCACAGATGATCTGAGCGATGAACAGGCCGGCGCCTTCCTCGGACTGGTCAGCTAGAGACCTTGCCTCAGGCCACCGGCTGCAGCACCAGCCTTACACCGCCTGCCACGACCACCTGCAAGTATAGATTCACCTAAATTGCCTCCCTGCCTCCCTTATCCTCGAAACGACCGTACCGTAATAACCATGCTACGAGACAGATATGCGCGTCGCCATCCGAGCTGGCGCGCGGCACAGGCATTGCGCAACGAAGAGCGCTCAGACCTCGAGCGCACCAGCACCAGCACGATGACAGTCTGCACACATGAGGTTCACTGGGTGGACTCACAGTTGCGATCGCGTCCCTCCCAACCTTACTGGCAACAACGTATCAGCAGCTGTGGCGGAACACATGCCTAGTCGTCTTTATAATTAACACAAGGTCTCAATCATCGTAGGGCAGCTTAACAAAAATACACAGCTAACAGAAGTTGAGCGCAGAAGATAATTATAAACACACCCCGCTAGTTCGCAACCGCTTTGCAACCGCTCCACGCCGTGCGATCCACGATTACTGCCGCAAGCTGAGCGCAACGATCTAATCAACGCGGGCTGGTGTGAACAACGCCTTGGCGTTAGCAAAGGACACGCTACAACGAGTATTATAGATGCGCAATCAATAGGCGGTCGAAACAACAATAAGCACAGAATACGCGGTAGACTATAAGGATGTCATGAAATGATCATAAGTGCAAAGTAAAAGAATGATGAATTCGGTATGTTAGGGATCAAAGAGAACCGGAGAGGGCGTCTTATCTAGTGGCGCTCGAGACTGCGGGCCAGTTGCGGAGCACCCTCGCCACAAGCAACGAAGGCTAAAGGCCAAATTTAAATCGCGGTGCGATCCGTAAGGTATCATGTACTAGGACCTTGTTCCAATATAAGTCGTATTTACATGGAGTGCTAGTGACTCTAACCTTCCACCATCTCTGCAATAGCTATTGTCTGCCTCCTAACCTCTTTTCCCAGTTCCTTCTTCGTTTTCAACAGCGTCTCACGCTGCATCTGCAGCAGCTCAATCTGCTCGTCGATGTTGTTAATCTGTTCGTCAAGGTGCCGATTTGTTATTCTTGCTTGCGAGACTATCTCGGCCAGTTCTTCAAATCCTGCATCTTCGGCAGAGCGTTTTGTCCTGCATAGTATCGAGATTATGTCGGTGTTATGGGAGTTGTTCTGTTGCGCCCCTTGAGCTGTTGGTGGGCACGGAGGAGCCAGCTCAAAAATAAATAGTGAAAATGAGCGATTGTTTGTGACTTCCGCGGGAGTGGAAGGATTGCGACTTCCAGTAGTAGACGGGCTCGCATCCGCTGATGTAGTACTCTCCTTATTTCGGTCTCCATCCACAACAGTGGCAGACTCAACAGCAGCAGACCCCATTCGCTAGTTAATGTATTCAAGCGCGCTGCGCAAGCGTTTAGGATAAGCTTTCGTCTCTCTTAGGACACAATTCTTCGCTATCCTTGCTGCGATGAAGTACCACTTTACCATAAGCGTAAGGCGAGCTCCCTCATCCTAATTAATCTCGCGAGAAACCTTAGGATAAGTCTTGTTGAGGGGATGCATAACGTCTTGTCTAGCAACATCTTTAGAAATCATGCTCTTGACGTGTCCTTGCGTATCTTCAACATAGAACTTGATTACGTGGAATTTGCCTGATCCATACTTGCTAACAATCAGTCGAGAACCAATTAATTGGATTGATTGATTGATTTGAACCAATCAATCCAATCACAATTTCAAGCGCCCGGAGAACCAATCAATCAGCTTTTGAGGCCTGAAGATAATTGGATTGATTGGCTGATTGATTGGTTTGTAGGGTTGAGGTTGAGCTTTTGGATACCAGTAAAAGTGAGGTTTCGCGCGGCTAAAACGCACCCGCCCGACACCTAATTTTGCTAGTTCGAGTCTCCTACGTGGCGCTTAATACGCCTGCTAGCGCTGTAGCTATTTTCAGGATCTCACGATGGTCTTTTGGTGTTGAGTTTCTGAGATACTAGTAAAGTGAAGCCTAGTCTTCACCACATAGTATCCTCAGCCTCATCCTCATACTCCTGTAGGTAGCAGCTATGGAAACTGAAGCTGCCTTTGGTGTTGCAAGGCTTCTAGGATTGTATTCATATCAAGGGGTATATACAGAGGTTAATCTTGAAACTTATTATCATTTAAACAGATCAACTAGGTTCAGTACTACAGGTTTCCTTCACATCTCCATTGCGGAGTGCGAGCTCTCAACGAGGCCGTGGACAAGCGGCATTAGCTAATTAGAAGCGCTCACAGTGTACAAAGCGAGTTCGATTCCATTGTGGGTTGAATTGCGGCGGCTAGGATCTCTTTTAGCTTCTTTTTGCTTACCTGTCCCATGTTCAACTATCGCAATCTTTTTGCCTACCCACCTCACACGAGGCGATTGCAGCCAGCCGATTGACGTCTATCTCCTCAACAACTTCAGCGTCCGCCTCTTCCTAGGCGGCTACCAGCGCCTCGTCACCAAGCTTAGCATCCGCATGCGCTCGTTCTACGGCCTCGCTAAGTCGCGCAAGGCGATTAAGGTCCCGGCTTAGATTAAGCTGCGGGTCATGTTTAGCGGCGAGAGCTACGATGACGACAGGGACGACAACGGGGACAACGACAGGGAGGACGACAGGGAGGACGACGGGGAGGACGACGGGGAGGACGACGATACAGCCGCTGCCGGGCTAGGTTGTTTATTTAGGCCGCTTCTGCGCAAAGTTAGCTGTGTCCACGTTGCGCCAGCTGGCTTACTTTCAGTGCCAGAAGCTATCTAGTATCCGCGTGAAATAAATTTACTTTTCCTATTATAGGATAAGCAAATATATGCCAAAAAATCGTCTGCCGTTGTCGGATTTGCAAAAGGATGTGTGGTTGTAGAGATACGCGTCGCGCAAGAAGCGCGTAGTGTCGTGTTCGTGACAAGGTGTCCCGCGCTGAGATAGCTGCATTAACGTTACCCCGTCGCGCTACCTAACTACAGCCCACCAAACTGCACCAACGCAACGCAATTATTGCCTATGCGAGAGTGCGCAATTGGGCAACTAGGGCGTGCAATTCGATTGCTAACGTCGGACTTTTGTGCGGCGTTGTGGTTGTTGAGGCACAGTCGCTGCAGTGCAGGTGTTTTAACAGGGCGATGTGGGCCAGGCTCGGCAGGCTCCATCGCCCTGCTATGGATCTATCCCACAGCACATGGAGATACCCCAACAACGCAGGTAATTTAATTTGCTGAGGGCGGGAAATAAGTATTTCGACTATGCTAAAACAGCTCCCGTTCTCTGTTTTAATTAATCTGTTGTGGTGGTCGAGAAACAGTGTTTGAATATTTAGAAAACTTGGCGGGTAATGACTAACTACGCGCCCTTGCCCTACCCATATAGTCCAAATAGTAACTACCTAAGACGCGCAGAATTTAGGGAACGTAGAACGCGTGATGAGTAAATAGGGCATGCTGCGTCAAACCTGAGTCTCCAATCTTTAAAAGATTGAGTAGTAGGTGAGGTATCGTAGTAGAGGCAAAAAAGTCACATGTAAAGTTACAACAGAAGAGTTACAGACTATACAGTTGTACCTTAGCACCCACGACTACATATAATGTACGTTACCTATCAATCAATCAGCCAATCAATCAATCAACCAATCAGGGCCAAAAACGCGCCAAGAAACCAATCAATCCAATCCTCAATCAGGGCCTCCGCAAGAACCAATCTGTCAATCAATTAGGATCGCGAGCTGCAGGAGAACCAATCAATCAGGATTTTGGGCTGATAATTGGATTGATTGATTGATAGCAAGTATGGCCTGATCGCTGCATGTATGCATAGATATGTTCCTAAGTCTCCGCATAGCGTCCAATAAACAGCTTCTTCTGCTAAGCATCGTCGAGGAATTTCTAATCGACAAACTGAACTGTGTTTGCCTCAGGTATGTTATAGAGAAGATGCAGTGCACCTTTCGACTCCAAATAATAGCGCAGCTTACCCAGATCGTCACTCTCAACTTCAACCACGCCTGTTGATGTAGCTTCTTCTATAGTCGTGCAGTCTATTAAGTGTATCTCAATCTCCGTATGCGCCTCTATTGGTGAATGATGTGGATCCCCTAATTCTTTCTCAATCCGCTGCCCCTCCTCAATCTTCTTTAGTGCATCGTAGAATCGCGGACAATAGTTAACATAATCGCACGTTAACCCAGTTTCGCTCTGACCCATCATGTACCTTTCGATAATAGCACTGAATCTGCTCTTTCCATATTGCGACGTCTCGGCGTTGTACTTAAACGGTGCATCGAGCGGCAGCCGAATCACCTCGTTCTGAGAAAGAACAAGTATTAGTGACGTGTCAACTGGATTGCTAACGGGTTTGGAGTAATATTGTATCTCATGCGGTTTGTTGGGCAGGCATTTAGTAAAAGCAAGAATGTTGCGGCTGTTGTAGAAACCAATCTTTAGGGCTGTTGGTGGAGTTGCTTCAGAATAAGGTACCCACTCCACCGACGGTAGTAAGGCGAGCAGCTCTTCTTGACCGTAAAAAGCAATGCGTTGCTGAATGTGCTTAATGTGCTGAAGTGCAATGATTGCTGCAATACTTCTCCTAAACCTAATTCAGAACACATCCGAAGTAGTATGACAGCCTGACAAGTGCTGAAAGGAACACCGACTTTACCAGGGAAGATGAGCTTGATGCTTCTTGAGTACAGTAGACGAAGTATGAAGTCTGAAGGGCATAATTACGAAGGGCAAGGTTATCAACAATTGCGCGAACGACCGGTTAAATAGAGCCCGAGGACTTTATGGACGCGAATATGTTGAAAGTAGGCGTCGAGGAACGGTTGCAGGATGTCGGAAGTTGCTGAGCCAGGATCGGGGTGTTGTGGGTCACCTCGGGTTAGCCGACGTTGCCATACTGTATCAGTAGAAGCCCGTGCCATTGTTTTCAGCCTTGAGCAGCTGTCAACAACCACCAAACACACATTCATCATCGCATTCTCACGTCTTCACGGCCCCACAACTCTATGCGAATCCGATCTAATAAAGCGCAAACGTTCTAAGGGCCACGATCAGGCGCCTCACGACTTAACGACGCAGAAGCGCCTTATGCTAGGCTCCAAGCCGCCCGCGACGGCGCTCTCATTGTCAACTACATGCACCATTTCTATTCGCGTGCGTACCCTGACCACGAACCGTCGCAGCTCGAAACGTGTCATGTCTCCCTCACAACCGAGATGATAACATCCTACCTCTGGCTCCACTGGCGTGAGGTGGATCCAATCGATGGCGAGGTGTACTTTCAAGTGGAGCCAATTGACTCGGCACATTTGCACAAGTTGAGAGATGTGGCAGAAACTCGGAAAATATTACACAATTATATCGACTACGCTATGGGAGAACGTCTAACGTCTATCAAGGCAGCGCTCTCTCCATTCTGGCAGAACCATCCGGCGAGACCAGCTAGGAGGAGACAATCGCAAAGCTCGACGACTACGTCAAGCTTAAACCTGCAGTTCGATATGCCGATGACGCCTTCGAGCTCTAGTCGTAGCGCGTCCCCGACTAAGAAGCTGAAGCGGGCATTGACTGATAGCGTGTACCTTGGTGACGTTCTTATCGTGGCGATTCTTTATGCATAGTTACGCTGCAAAGTCTACGGTCGTTGTAAGGGCAATGCGATAAGCATGTCCTTTGAAACCGCTCTGCTCAGGTCAGTGCAGAAGTGCACTCACATCATGGCCGATATGATCTTGTAAGAGACGGAGCGATACCCATTTTTTTAGGAGGCCCTACGTACGATCCTGAGAACGCGAAGCTCAGCGCTGTGGCTCTAGACTGCGAGATGGTTGGCGTTGGCGAAAAGAGCATCTCGGGGATAGCACGCATTTCAGCCATTGACTATCTCACCGGTGAGATCCTCATAGACACTTTGGTCCAGCCAACCCAACTCGTCAAAGACTGGCGCACCAAGTACAGTGGAATTACGGAGGAAGCTATGACCGAAGCTATAGCCCAAGGAAACATACTGAGCGGTTGGCCGGAAGCGCGTGCGTCCCTGTTCAAACACATCGATGCCAACACCGTTCTGGTCGGCCAATCATTACAACACGATCTACTAGCCTTGGGTATTCAACACAAACAAATAGTAGACTCGGCAATATTGACTTCTGCTGCTGTTGGACGGAATGCTAAACGGCGATGGGGTCTCAAGGACCTATGTGCCCAATTGCTCAGCATCAAGATACAAAACGACGACAAAGCAGGACATAATTCCGTTGATAATGCGTTCGCAGCAAGAGAAGTCGTGCTCTGGTGTCTTAGAAACCCGGACAAACTAAAACAGTGGGGAAAAAAGCAGCGAAACGAATATTATGGCAAGACGACGTATAAGTCTAAGACTGGATAATTAAGGCCTTTTATTGTCACGGTTTGGAGTACCTTTTTCCCTACTTGTACTAGCGCTGTTTACAGCCACTCATGTATACCTACTGTTTTGTAGCTTCACCCAGCACAACACTATAGCAGAATATATGACATTACATTCACCGCAACATTTATCACGTAGGAAGCATCTCCTATAAATGGACATTTTTCTCGGCTATAGGGGTTATCCCTTGGCGCGTGAGTGATGACCCAGTCTTCATCCTCTATGTATTACTCCCTAGGCCTAGTGAGGCCTAGCTCCTCTACCTTCTCCCCTCCGCGTATATAGACCTTCCTCTCGGTAGCTCTATTACGACATGATTCTCCTCAGCCTCTACGCCTTACAATTAGTTAAGATGAGGATAATAAGGTATTGAGATGATCCAGTATTGCTAAGGATTGTGAATATCTACATCTAAAATACAGGTTACGATCTATAGTCAGACTGAAACCGCAGTAGGTATATCCTAGCGGTAAAAGTTCAATGTGAAATCAGAGTGACAAGGGATGCTCTATCGAAGACAAGCAGACGGATAGAAAGCTAGTAGTATAAGGTAGCGTATTGTAGTGAGCTTTCAAAGATAGATGCGGGACCGCAGCAAGGTTATTGCTTGCTATAGACCCTGCCACAGTCAACATCGAAGATGAAGATGATTAACTAATGAGAGGCACAAGGGTAGACACATAGAAGTGGATGGAATTCGTGATAAACTACTATCGGAAACTCAGGTGAGTTGATAGAGATGGAAATGGGCTAAGCCCAAACAGGTAGGCTCCTTGGCAGCACGTGACTGCTCTCATAGGCAGGACCAGGAGGCTACCAAACAATAACCCCTCTATGTACAGTAATGGAACAGGGGAGCAGGGCGATGGTTGAAGTGCTTCTTGAAAGAGGCATCGATATCAACACGCAGGGCAGATATTACGGCCACGCTTTCTAGAAAGCTTTAGCAATAGGCTACAAAGGAACTGCGGCAGTGCTACTAGACAAGGGCGCTTACATTAACGCGCGGGTTGGAGACTACTGTACCCTGCCTCATTAGACTTCTCAAGGCTAGCAATCTGATTGCGTATTAGCTTAGCTAAGAGCATTATAGCCTTAGCTCCTATCCCAAGCTTGCCAATTGCCTGAATAATCGAAGCTGGCGACGAGCTCCTGTGATTTCCTACTTGCTCACGTAGTAGCGTTGATTAAGCCTCAAGCTTACGTACGTTGCCCAGCGTTTTGGCTGCCTAGGGAGCCTCTAGCAGAGCGGCATTTCGTTGATCGCACGCACGACTGACCTTAGACACTCGCTCCTTCCTAGTCATCAGATGCGTAAGTCCCGATGACCGCGCATTGTCGCGCCCGGGGCGCCTGCTTATGGGGGTAGTGCTCATCTATGGCTTCATGTGGATCAAAGGGTGGCCGCGATAACAGGACGAGGAGGAGCTGCCGCACAGCATGCGCCCGCGGCAGACGGGCACAGCGCTCGGCCCGCACCGCGTGGACCACGACCACCTCGTCGTCTCCATCATGACGATCGCGACCGCCGTCTACTCCAAGCTGGCGCCCTTACTAGCCTACCTGCTCGACAAGGACAGGGACGGGACGCTGTTGTTCGGCGACCTGCAGATGAACGTCAGCGAGTAGCCTGTCTTTAAAAGGCAGTAACGTTAGGACCGCGTTTTGCGTCTAATTCATTATAATAGCTTTCTCTTATTTGGCGCGCTTTGCTCTGGCGTCCTGAAGATACTTGTGTAACGATGTGCCTGCACAACGTTCCCATGGTTAAACATCAACTCCGCATTGTACCCGCGTCACCTCCGGTCCGACTCCGGATCTTCTGGATCGACCAGATCGTATGGGGCAAAGCATGCTTAGCCTTCAGGTGTATTTAATCAAGCTGGTCCTGTAGATAGCTCGGTATTTTTTTGATATCCTTTCGTACAAGGCCTATAGGTGTTGTTAGACAATCCAAGGTTTCTGAGTCTCCACGCACTCCCATATGCCTCTGAGTTGATTCACACCGTATTCGGATATCTTTCATCTTGCCTGCGCCGTTACAACTTGTAGCTCATTCCTTTGGCCTTTCTAAGGACTACACACCTAGTTAATTAGCGAACCTTAGACTTGTTGTTAGTTATGCTTAATTAATTAAGAGTCTATTATAAGCCTGTAGAAAGGTTTTTTGGACGTAATGACATCTAGGCAGCACTTGCGAGCTTCTGTACGTGTTTTTCTAGGCGCCGGCCTACGGTTGTTAGAAAACGCCACGTACACATCGGTTGAGCCTACATCTTTGAGGGCATCTATCAGTTTTGACAGCCGAGCCTGGTCCTCCTCGCCGATGACCTCGGAAAGTCGAATGGCAGCATACCGCGGCGTCTCAGCGCCTTCTTTGTGGTTGGGATTTAAGATCGCCACGTTAGAAATGGCTTTGGTGTGCCGTATGCGGTGGAGTACTCGTTTCGTCACCTCTTCCCGATCCTTCCCTGCCAGCCTGGCCTTGCCTCGGGGAGGACAGGCCGGCTGAACGTACCAGAAGTGTGCCTTCGTTTCCACGAGGTTGTTTTCTGCGCGGATCTTCTGCTGACCGTCGCCTCGTCGTCGCTTCCGATCGTCTCGCTCGAGGACATGCTTGCGCTTCTTCTCCTGCCTGTTGGATGAGGGCGGGGAGGACTCGGCGGCGGGCTCGTTCACGGGCGGGGAGGAAGCCTGCATGCCGGCGTTGTAGACGAGCCAAAGACGACGGTCGTGGGTCTGTGCGCGGTATGTCAGCCGATGCGAGCAGTAGCCTGCGCGTGCGCTCGTTGCCACGTCTGCTCGCGATCGCCGGCCTGCCGCATCGCTCAAATCTGCCAGGCCTTTCGACGCGGGGCAAGGAGCTCAAGATGCGGCGAAGACCGGTTCTCGTCAAAGCGACGGAGGCGGTGATGCGTCCGGCATCTGTGATTGTGGGACCGGCGCGCAGTGGAGTGAGGCGTTGCGACTCGACCCGCCGCGCCGCTCAAATCTGCCAGGCCTTGCGGCGCGGGGCAAGGAGCTCAAGGCGCGGTGAGGGTCGAGTGGTGACGGCGCCAGTGCTGAGTTGCGGCCGCCGCGTCGCTCAAATCTGCCAGGCCTTTTGGGCGCGGGGCAAGGAGCTCAAGACGCGGTGGTGGCGCGCAAACAACGGCAATCGCGAGCGGCGCAAGGGGTGATCCGACGAGGTGCAAGCACCGGCAGGAGCGTGCGATGCGCGGGGGTGACTCACGAGATTGTGCGCATGGTAGAAGAGTGGGTGGCGGAGGCTGCAGCGGGTCGGCGTCTTGACAGGTCGCTGCGGCAGGTGCGCGAGCGCGCGGGGCGACGTCGAGATTGTCGTGGTGGTGGTGGTGGAGGAGGACAGATGGGAGAGGTTGTTGAAGGTGAGTTCGGGTTGGGGAGGTGGGGCGTCGGAGCTAACTTCCACCAATCACACGGAGACGGGCCGGAGTTTCGCCGATGGGCGGGACACGCGCAGCTGTATATCGTCAATTGTCGGCGAGGGGGCCAGGGAAGAGGGCATAAAAGGATGTGTATATAACGCCACTTCTAACGTTCCGCAACGAAGTGACCCTCAGGCTTTCTGAGCAGGCAGAAGATGTTAACGCAGCCGTCCAAGCGCCAGCTCTCTCGCGTCTCAGCCCTAACAGATACTGTAAGCCCAGGGCACCCTACATGGTCACGTGGATTATCCGCCAGCCAATCAGCCCACCACTTCATGTATATTAGCTTAGATCACGGACATCTCAGTCCACAACAATACACTTCACAACATCCTACATCTCCTCCCTAACTGCTTACAGATACAAAGATAGCTCGAAATGGAAAGGGCAGGGCGATCGCAAGCGTGGACCCGGAACGATAACATAGTTTCGAGAACCGTAGCTGCATCCTACATTCTTTAGTTTAGATCATTAGCTATACGTAGGTGGCATCTACTATCTCAGTCGTATTCTTGTTATACAATATCCGTTGTGGAGGGACTATTAAATGCAAGTTTAGTATTGTCGCTATAGCAAGGGTCGCGGAAATCAACGTACATGCTCCCATGTTGATAATTAAGATCTGGCGTTACGAACAGAATGAGCAAAGGCCAATAAATATTAGGTCGAACAGCAAACGAGTCCCGGCTAAGGCTTACTGATTGATATGTTATTCTTTCTGCACAGACCTCGTCTCTTATACTACACCACGGACGCATTAGGAGCATTGGAGATGATTAGAATACATTAAAGCAGTCTGCTAAGACGCTGTTTAAGCGTTACCCCAACTGCTTTTGCACCGCCAAGGACGTAGAACAGTCAACAACAATTTTATGGAATTGGCGCAACAGCTCTTCGGGATCGTTGCGCGACGGGAAAAGCCTTCTCTTCTGTGACGGTACGTGGAGAGGAGGAGGACTGCGCTGCATTGGCTATCTAAGGTGGGATGAGCTGCATATATACATGACCAACCATGAGCTATCCCAACTTGTACTAGAGTGGTTCTGGGCAAGGCCCAAACCGTTACATCTTCCTGCTTTCTTTCAGATCTTCGTAGTAAACCCATGTAGGTTCCCATTGTATCCAGACTCGTTTTGACTCAGCATTAAAAGTATGGCCTCGGTGACTAGAATATGTTTTTTGTAGATAGAAGAAGAGTGCTTCCGTCATTGGGGCTGTCCTCCAATAGGCCAGAAAAGCAAGGCGTTTGCTTCCCTTACCAGATGGTACCCTCAGCTCCTTGGACGCAATGTATCCCAGTAAGCCAGGGCGGTCGCGCCTGACTTCTACAATAGGCTCCAAAGGGGGTGGAAGGGGCTGTAGTTGTAGTGACTTTCTCTCCAAGGTAGGCTCCCATGCTATAAGTAACTGATCGCCCTCCTTTGCGTGAACCAGCCATCCTTCGTATCCATCCCGGCGCAGAGAATGATACGTATCCACAGCATGCCATGTACATTCCCAGATGACCAGCATAATGCGACGATCGATGCTGATGGAACCCAAGCACGACCAATCCTCGTGACATGCCGTAGGGTTTGCGGTGTCACTTTTAATCGTGACTGCTTTGGAGGTGGTATCATTGTTATTCATGGTTTGTGAGAAAGGGTGAGCATACGCTCAAAGATACGAGAGATTGATGTACAGACTAGAGCCTTCTGATGGTGCATGAGTGTCTATATACTCAATTAGTCTTTAGGAGATCGGACCGTGTTAGCCTAGGCAGAAGCGCGCCCAGTACACCCCACGGCATGCATTACAATCAGAACGGAAATAATCTTTACTAAATGAGCATACCTAGGTAATCAATCAAGTAATCAGTTCGGATGAAAGTCCGTTAATGTTGGGTATAGTTCCAAGAACACTTCTCCATGCAGAATGCGAAGCAGGAGCCAAAATTAGGTCTTATAAAGTCTTTAACAGGCCTAGGTATTAACTTCATTACATGAGGTTGTAAATATCAGTTGGAATCAGTAGCAAGTAAGCTATCGCAGCAATTGATTGGTCATCATTTTCCAATGAACTATTCTAGAAAAAAATGGAGTGGCCTGTCTTCAAAAGCATATGGATCCCGCTCTCCAAGATTTGCACATTTTGTTAGGCTACTTGAGACGAGATTCATGACTGTCCTTGGTACTTGTTCTAAAAGAGCTGGTCTAGCCTGTAAGACCTTGCCAAACCAAATTGCTTCTACCTGCATCAATCCATCTATGCTTGGGCGCTAGTTCAATGTAGGTAGTCGCAACTTGCTACCATACAAGCGAGGTGCGATTTCAGGTTAGGCAGAAGACACCCTAAACCGTGACATGATGCAGGTCATAGAGGCCATGGAGGCCATGGAGATGATGGAGGTCATGGAGATGATGGGTCTCTGCCTTATCTACCAACCAATATACGCTGCCCTATCTAACTTTCTGAATAAAGGTGATAACCCGGATTGCTACCACCATAGCATTGCTGAAGAACTCTCCCCAAACTTGCTCCCTGTGCCGCTTCCCTAGCCACACTGCATAGGCTTTCCAATCACCACCTAGCTCACCTGTAAAGCCACACTGCTGTATCATCTCCTTCCCCATCTTTGTCTCTGCTACAGCCCGTGCTAATGGCACCACTACATTAGGCCACTGACATGGATTCCTTACATCATGGCCTGTTGCACAGTACTTCTGACTGACCCAGCATCGCCGGCACCTGTGGATGCCACCCCTATCCTGGATCATCTTTCGAAATTGGTCTACCTCTTGCCCTGTTGTGCCTGGATGCGCGGTGCACTGCAGCACCTTGTGATTCCTCCATTTCTCTGATCCAGCCTCATCTAGTGTCAGATGTGAAGCTGAGATGAAGAAGAAGGTTGATTGTTCTATAGAGTAGACAAGCAAGATTATATACAAGAGTACGCGTAAGCATATAATGTGGAAAGAGTGGCTGTGGAAGCTATAGAAGGTACTAGAATGTACCGTGCTCATGTAAGCTCATGTATCGGACCGATAGGGGATCACGATGTATCGATGAGGTTGAGCTGCTAGGTCTGACATCTAGCATGCAGCATACAGCGCACCCAGTCTGCATCTCATCCATCAACTCCTCCACCCACTGCCACTCTTGGCTTGCCTCTTGCTGGTAGGCAAGTGCTGCATCTACCCCCTCTCCACAGCGGTCACACCCTGCTGATTGGATATCATGGCAGCCCACCCACTTCCCATCCAGATAACTGCTCATCAGCCCTCGCCGACAGCCAGTGCCTAGCAGGAAGACGCCCATGGCCTGCACATCCAAGTCATCACTCTTCTGCTTTATGGTCTGCTCTACCTGGCCATGCTCTACTAAGATCATAGACTCTACTCTCTCCCCAGCCCTGCCTCCACGTCCGCTCTCCTGCGCATAGTCCACCATGCTCCATGGCATTTCTACATGTAGTATGTACACTACCTTAGGAAAGTCAAGGCCTGTGCCTAATGCTGACGTAGCTATAATAAGCCCACCCTGTCTATGCCACTCCTGTAGCCATTCAGCACGGTCTACCTGGCCAGCATGGTAGTAGGCGCAATCTAATGCCTGAGCTAACTCTTCACACAGCGGCTTGCTGTGGCAGTACACTATCCCCTTCAATCCTTTTCTTAGCAGCAGCGCCTGCTGCCGCCGGCATGTAGCAAGTGCTGTCTCCCGGACTGTACCAGGCTGGCACCAGGACACTAAGTAACATATGTTTGGCCGCACTGTGCTTGCTCTGATGTAGGTTGCACATGAGAGTAACATGCTGGTAGCTAGCTCACCTTCTCTGACGGGTGGAAGCGTGGCAGTAAGCAGGACAATAGGGCATGGTAGCAGCCGAAGATTCTTAAGCAGTGCTAGCTTAGGCCGCCAGTCACTTGAAGTGATGATGAGATGACACTCATCTACCACTACTCGCCGCAGTAACCCCTTGCTACTAAGCATGTTAGCATAGCTAAGGAAGTTGCTATTGCAGATTGTGTTGCCTGCCACATCTGCGCTAACCACTACCATACTTGGGATCAAGCAAGCAAGCAAGCATTTCACCCACCTGCTTGCTTGCTTGCCTATTTGGGTGAGTCAGCTTGACTTGCTGCTTGCTTGATTGGCTGAGATAGCCTGCTTGGCTTGGTTGCTTGGGTGAAGCTTGGGAGCTTAGTTAAATTTGCTATACTAACTATTTACTTGGTGTTGTCTTTGTCAAGCGCATCAAGGACATCGTCGTCCCATGTGCTGATGCCGTATATCAACTCTATCTCCTTGTCAGTAACTGCTGACTTTTCAGCAATCTTGTCGTTGCCAAACCCAGCTCTCCTCCACCTCCGCACACACTGAATAGCTGCAAGAAGCCGTGGAGAAATATTCCGCCGGCGCGGCTCAAGGAGGTCTCCAAGCTCACTGAACATGCGCTCACACTCACAGCTTGAGCCTGGAATAGAGAGTACGTCAAGAGCTAGCTTGCTAAGGTTAGGGTAACTTTGGCTAAGCGCTATCCAGTAGCTAATAGGATCAAGCGCGTTAGGAGAATGCTCTTCAGCAACTGGCTCACAGCGCTTCCACCTGGTGTACTCGTCTTTAGTGTAGTTGGTAGTGGTGGCTCCGCAGAGGCTGTTAATTGCGTCGTCAAGGTCGCTAGAGGGCTTTTGCATACGCTGTTGCAGCGTTGGGATAACGTTGTATTCTGCCCACAAAGCGTCAAAACTGCGGTTGCTAAGCAATAGCCAAGGTTGGCGATCTGCCCACACTGTGTCGCAAAAGTACTTGTAGCGTGGATGAAGGATTGTTGCGGCGTAGTACGCTGGAGTGTCGTCAAGCTTGTTGTAGTAGGAGCGAGCCTTAAGGATAGCAGCGCGGAGGTTGATTGCAAGGTGGTCTTCTGGGGCTTCGTTGTGCGCCTCATGATCAACTGCCTCGTAGTTCTGGAGTTGGTCAAACTTGGTGAGTAGGACTTCAAACACTGGTATAATCTCAGCTATACAGCCAAAGCCACCTTTGCCGCGTTCTTCAAGGCGCTTTGTTGCTGTCTTCAATGGCCCCAGCACATTGATATACTCTGTAACAACCTGCCAGTCTGCTGCAGTGAGACCCTCTGATCTCATCCACCCTGGCGCCTTGCAACGCTTGTAGCTCAGCCTATCAGCGCGCTCGTCCTGCTGACGTAGGTCTGATATATGATAGTTGGCGTATGCGTTAACTGCAGGTTGTAGCTTGGCAGCGCGCTCAAAGCATGAGTAGAACGAGTTCCAACGTGTGACAACAGGCTTGACGGGCTCATAGATCTTGCGGTCGTTGGCAGAAGCGGTAGAAGGTAGGTCTTTGTGGGCAATTGTCTGAAAGTTTGTGAAAAGCTCATACTGCTGCGGCGTTTTGATGTAAGTGATGACAGCTAGAAGTACGCCCAAAGGGCCATTGCTGCGCCAATCCTTCATTAGCTGGTGCTCCTCTTCTACCTCTAGCACCTCTCTAACCTCATTGTCGTATGCATCAGGATCCTTGCCCCAAAGCAGCATCTGTCCAATTAGGTTAAGAATGTGAGGGAAACAGCGGAGGCGGCGGTGGGTAGCGCTGAAGCCCATCTTGCGTGCTAAGGCAGCATTTGCCGTGTCGTTGTTGAAGGCGTTATCAAGGACAAAGTAGCCAATAGTACAAGGCGTAATGCCAAACTTCTGCAGTGTATCATGAAGGATCTGTGCCATATTATCACCTGAATGAGCGTCCATTAACTGCGGCAAGGCAATAGGCAAGTCAATAAGCTTGCCCTTAGAGTTGACGTAACGAGCGACAATCCCAAGGTAGCCACGCTTGCCACCTTTTGTCGTCCACCCGTCAAAGCTTATATGGGCTTTGCTTATAGCTTCAGACAGGTCCTGGACAACCTTTGGCAGCAGGTAGTTGTATAAGCGCATGACGTACTGGCTGACGCTTTTGTGGGATTGCCACAACGCTGACTCTGCGTCAGGGTTAGCCATGGCTATCATGCTGC
The DNA here is from genome assembly GCA_010093685.1 of Ophiobolus disseminans. Taxonomy (NCBI): domain Eukaryota; kingdom Fungi; phylum Ascomycota; class Dothideomycetes; order Pleosporales; family Phaeosphaeriaceae; genus Ophiobolus; species Ophiobolus disseminans. Next base: position 79,305 of record MU006254.1, read on the forward strand.
GAAACGCTGGCTTCTCAAACTCAGAGATTGGGTGGTTGTTGTTGACAAGCCACCCAACAGCTGCAAGCCTGAAGCGCTGAATGTTGAAGCCACTAAGCTCGTTGGCAACCTCCTGTGAGACTGGCACTCCAGCACTGAATAGGCGAAGCAGTGGGCCTTGTTGACTACTCTTACGAGAGTTCTGAGAGTCCTTAAGGTTGTGGCCGCGTTGCTTCTTGCCAAGGTGACGTATTGCTGCAGTGGTTGCAGCGGATGGAAATATTCCAGGGCAGCCAGCGTCGATAAATCTGTGCACATGACAGTACCGACAGATGAAGTGTACTGCGTTCAGGTTGGTGTGTAGGACAACGCGATAGCCGTGTTGATAGATCCAGCTTGGCTTACGGCGCGAGGTTTGTGGCGGCTTGCAGTACTTTGGCAGGCGAAGCCAGTCTATGTTGTCATAATTGTCCTCATACTCCTGCTCAAATGAGCCCTCTGTGATCTCATCAGCCAGGTTGGCTGAGGCAAGTGTGGCCTCCTCGCTGCCCTTGGTAGGCGCAACAATCTCTGCCTCAGGGCGGTTATCGCGGAGTTGTGACTCAAAGGTAGACGTGGCCTGTGACGCTTTAGGCGCGTCGGGCAGGGCTTTGTGAGAGGAGGATGATAGAGTATCAGGCTGCGTTTCTAGGATAGGAATGGGCTGGCTAGAGGAGCCTGAAGGAGCGTTGCAAGCGCGCTTTTTTGGTGCAGGTCTTGTGAGTGGAGGACCGTTGGAGACGCGTTTTCTTGGTGCCATTGAGGTGGGTTAGAAGGGTAGATGATAAAAGCAACAAGAAGACGCGTGATAGAGTATATATACGCTTCAATATAGGTGGCTGGCAAAAAGGTGGTTGACAAGATAGCCGGGTGAGATGGCTGGCATACATGAGATGATCAGCTTACTCAGCTAAAAACTGCAACACCAAGAAAATATCATGAGATTGCTCCACTGCAACGCCCAAAGCCTCACACAGTTCAAAATAAGCAAGCCTTTCAAGCAAGCAAGCAAGCAGTACCCCCTCCGCTTGGCTTGCTTGCTTAATTAGTATGGAGGTGCTTGCTTGCAAGGTCAGTCAAACTTGCAAGCAAGCAAGCAAGCGCTTGCAAGCAGCTTGCTTGATCCCAAGTTTGACCACTACCATAGCAGCTGGACTACTCTGGCCATGCTTCCATCCCACGCAGTCAATGCCACGCTTCTGCATATAGCTGACTAGGTTGTCAATAAGTGCCCGGTATGGCACCACCACCACAGTCACACCAGCATCCTCTTCCAAGCAGACTGGCACGCTGAACAGTAAGCTCTTGCCACCCCCTGTTGGGAGCACAACAACAAGCGGCGTCTGCCTGTCAAGAACTGCATGCAGTGCAAGCTCCTGTTCTGCAGATAAGAAGCCTACGCTCTCTTCACCTAGTACCTGCTGCATAGCCTTGTAGATAGCTTTCTCTTTCTTGTTCTTCTTATGTAACCACGTGGCGGAGATCACATGACATCCTATTGTAGCAGGCGCTGCCCTGTGAGCAAGTGCACTTACCTTTAAGCCGAGAGCTCCTGTACCAGAACATCACACAACAGAACAACATATAGCAATACAATCGTTGATCACAGCCTCCACCCGACACTGCTTACGCGGTAACAGTTATGAGCCCGGCTGTCGACTAACACGCTGTATTCGCTACTGCATGCCGACGAGCTATTGACTGCTGTCAACAGAGCTACGTCATCGTCCTGCTACCTTTATCTTGCCGAGCCTCGAGCACACTGTGCACTGCCCGTACGAGAGTCGATCTGAGAGCCGATAGAACCTGATTCAGGATGGCTACTACCGAGCTGGATGGACTGACTGATTACGAGGACAACAGTCATACTCGAGAAGCCTGCGGACTGGGAAGAATGGATCTTCCTACGAAAGGATAGCGCGGACAGGCATCACCTGTGGTCTATGGTCAACCCGGATCTCGACGAGGCGGCCCTTGAGAAGCTTGAGGAGCCGGCAGCCGTCGAGCCTGAGCAGTACCATGACGAGGCCAAAGAGGACACTGGCGTCGTTCTCAAGGACATGACGACCCAGGAGTTCCAGAGATACCAGCAGGCGGAGAGGAACTATGATCGAGCACTAGCCAGATACACGATCAAGAGGAAAGCGTTGAACGACTTTACCCAGGAGATTGGCCGAACAATCAGCCGCCGCCACATACATCTCATCCAGAGCAACAATACTGCGTATGCTCGACTGAAGAAGTTGAAGAAGCACCTCTGCCCATCGACGGCCGAGAGGGAGCTACAGCTGATAGCTAAGTATCGACAACTACAGAGTCGACCACGAAGCAACATTGACAATTGGCTGGAGGAGTGGCTGCACGTTGTGCGGATGTGTGAGGCAGCCCAATTGCTTGACGTCACATCGCCGCGAGCACAGCGCGACTTCCTGCTTGCTGTCAAGGGTCTCGACGACACATGGGCAACAACCCAGCAAGCTACACTGTTTCGAGCTCAGCTTACCGCTTAGCTGATTCCAACGTTAGAAGATCTTATGGCTGAGTTTGCTATGTACTGGCGCTTAACAAGGCTAGTGGCGTTATTACTCGGTACATTTGCAACACTAGGCATCGATCAGAGCTCCGACAGACGATCAGACGGCGCAGAGACGCGGAGTGCAGACAAGGACAAAGACAGAAGGCTTGAATGCAAGTGTGGCCTCAAACACCGCTTCAAGGACTGTTGGTATCTTGGAGCAAAGGGCAAGCCTCAGGGCTGGACGCCAAAGCCTGAGATACAAGAGAAATTCAGCAAAGCAATTGAGAGCCAGTCACCAGTTGGACGAGCCATGAAGGCGGCTCTCAAGGCCAACACAGGCACAGCAGCTTTGACAGTTTCAAGTACACCACGTCGTTTTGACGACCAGAGCCCGACAATCGAGAACCTTGACAGCCATGTGTTGCAGCTCACCATGAGCACAGACTGTACAAACAAGCAGGCGATCAAGCCGAGCCTGATCAATCGATGGATCCTGGATCCTGGATCGAACACGCATGTCACCAACACCAGAGCCTACGGCTGGAAGAAGCGAGCTGATGGGAAGGGTGAGGTAGTCAAGGCGGGTAACCAGGAGCTTCTGATACAAGAGTGGGGAGACGTGGTTCTGCTCACCAACACGCCTACAGGCACGGAGCAGATAGAGCTTACCTACGTGGCGTATGTGCCAGGATTCCTTACCAACGTCGTTGGTCTGTCGCGCTGTCGATCTGTCGGCATACACTTTGACTCAGGCCGGGATTGCCTGTACCAACGCAGATGGAACAACGTCATCAGCTTGCTTCAGTATGTGGGTGGTCACTGGCTGATAGACGCCGATGGCATGGAGCGGCCGGACGCCGGCTCCTTGCTTGCAGCATCAGCTCATGCCCACAAGAAGCCATCGTACAAACCGAGGAAGCCACTGCAGCTCACGCCAGAGGAGGTTCACATTATGTGGGGTCACGCAGGCCGACAGGCAATCGATCATCTGCCAGAGAGCGTAGACGGACTGCAACTGGTAAACGGCAATCCAGCACCGAAGTGGAAGGACTGTGAGGTCTGTATACAGTCAAAATTGACCAAGCTGGTCAGCCGGAGACCACCACGCGAGCCGGCTACTCAACCATTTGAGCGCATCAGCATTGACCTGGTGCAGCTTCTAGAGCGAGGCGAGAAGTGCTACAATGGAGATCAGTACCTTTTCCACATGATTGACCAGGACACAAAGTGGCACGAAGGATGTTGCATGCCAGACAAGACAAAGGCTACTCTGACACGAGTCTTCAAGCGATTGCTGGCTAAGATTGAGCGTCAGTTCAAGAGCCAGGTAATCATTGTGAGGCTTGACATGGAGGCTGGATACGTCGAACTGCTCGAGATATGCAGAGACCTTGGAATTGCTATTGGGCCGAGAGCGACAGAGGCTCAGAACGGAGCGATCGAGCGCGCAGGAAAGGCAATTGTCATTCGAGGCAGAGCGATCCAACTGCACGCTGGTATACCCAAGGAGTACGCTAACGAGTGCGTCATGTCAGCAATATACCTGCTCAATTGTACGCCAGTCGAAGCGATGGACTGGAGCTGCCCATATATCAAAGTCAAGGGGATCAAGCCATCAGTCGCTCACCTTGAGGTGATTGGAGCGAGAGCCTATGTGCTTAACAAGAAGCTACCACGCGGAGCCAAGCTCGAGTCTCGAGCACTTATTGGCCACCTGGTAGGCTTTGACTCAACCAACATTTTCCGAGTATGGTTGCCAACCATTGGACGCGTGATACAAACTCGAGATGTTGTCTTTGTTCGAGGCAAGCTCTTTGACGGCCAAGGCCAGTATGCAGAGAAGAGCTACGTTCGGGAGGCAGCAGAAGTACTCGATATCGAGGAGACGCCCAACTACAGCAATATATTGACAGAACAGCTATCTTCTCCTGAAAATGAGGAAGAAGGAGAGCATGAAAACAATGAGGAGGAGAAGAATGCTGATGAGATTGGAGATACAATACATGTTCAACTACCGCCAAATAAGTAAAAGAATACCACAGCGCTCATGACTCCAGAGGCGACACCAGAGTCGCCAGAGCAGATACAGCTCACAGGCCAGTCGCTCACTGATTAGTTGGTGGATGATACTGGCTGGGGGCGCGGATATGCTCTAGCTCCGGAAGGAGAAGAGCCAGATCGAACGTCTAACAATGCTGCACGACGGGCAGAGATCAGCAGCCAGGTATCTGAGCAGTTTATAGTGGAGGGCAAGCGGAGTCGAAAGCCAGCCAAGTTTGGCACGTACCTGGCAACATTTGCAGCCTGTATCAACCCTACAGCCCCAGCAAAGCTGCTCAGCGAGGCGCCAAAGATCCGACTCCATCGTGACCAGCTGCCAGCAGAGCCAAAGAGATGGAAAGACTTGGCTAGTCATCCATTTGGTGCAGAGTTCAAGAAAGCGAGCCTCAAAGAGATTGACGGCTGTATCCAGCGGAGCTGCTTTGGACAAGCGGTGAGAACCTCTGAGCTGATAGACGCTGAGATACTGCCACTTATGTGGGTATTCACCTACAAATTCGACGAGGATGGATACCTCTACAAGTTCAAGGCAAGACTGGTAGTGAGAGGAGACCTGCAGCAGGACTACGGCGACACATACGCGGCGACGTTGGCTGCGAAGATATTTCGATGTTTGATCGCCCTGGCAGCTGCTTTCGATCTTGAGTTATACCAGTACAACGTCCTGAATGCTTTTCTCAACGCAGAACTCGACCGAACTACATACGTACGATGTCCAGAAGGATATGAGAGCGAGCTTGGCCAGCTGCTTGAGCTCAAGCAAGCCCTATATGGACTCCGAGATGCACCACAGCTATGGTACAAGCACCTTACTACTACGCTTGAGAAGCTGGGACTACGCCAAGTGCCGGGAGTGCCCTGCCTGTTCAGCAACGATCGCTTGATCGTCTTCTTCTTTGTGGACGATATAGTCGTGGCTGTAGCTTCTGGGAACAAGGACGCCTACCGCCAGTTCGATGAACAGCTGAGAGCTGCGTATGATATGCGATTTCTGGGAGAGCTGAAGTGGTTCCTCGGCATACGCGTGATCCGAGATCGCAGCCAGAAGAAGATATGGCTGATGCAAGACAGCTTTATTGACAAGGTAGCAGCAAAATACAACATAGCTCACACGAGCAAATACCCAGCAGTACCGCTGGTAGACGGAAACATCGGTCTGAGCACAGAGGAGCCGGACGATCAGCGTACAAAACTATACCAGGAGTTGGTGGGATCACTGGCCTACATCTCGACGTACACTCGGCCTGATGTCGCGCAAGCCCACTCTGAATTATCTCGATATCTACAGAATCCAGGCCAAAAGCATATCAGTGCAGCGTACCACGCCTGGAAGTACTTGATCGGCCAGAAGCGTCTGGCTATTGGCGCTCATGGAGATCAGAACAGCCGCAAGGTGTTCATAGGCTCAAGCCTGGGGGGTGCTGGAACAGAGCTATTGTTCTACGGTGCCTCTGATGCAGCCTTTGCCGACGACCTGCCGACGCGGCGCAGCTCTCAAGGATATCTGTTCATGCTGTACGGCATGCCTATCGACTGGAAGGCAACGCTGCAGCGATCAGTAACCAAGTCGACCACTGAGGCAGAGCTGCTAGCTCTGTCGACAGCAGCCAGCGAGCTGCAGGCATGGAATCGACTATTCAAGCACATCAAGCTCAACCTGGAGATGGTACCAACGATCTACTGCGACAACCTGCAGACTGTAGGAGTTGTTACTAAGCACAAGGACAAGCTGTTCACGCGCTTGCGCCACGTAGACGTTCACCAGCATTGGCTGAGACAGGAGGTAGCTGAAGGACGTATATCGGTTGAGTGGAAGCCCACCAACCTCATGCCAGCGGATGGACTCACCAAGATCCTTGTGCGCCAGAAGCATGCCGAATTCGTCCGACAGCTTGGACTGAGAGACGTTAAAGATTGCCAGTCAGAGGCAGAAGGACTAGACAGCCCTAATCCAGCGAGCCTGACTCATTGGTATTAGGACGGTATTAGAGGGATTATGGAGCATTTTCCAGCTAGGAAGATCAGCTTTGGTTGGCACCGCAGCTGAGGGGGTGTGTAACCACGTGGCGGATATCACATGACATCCTATTGTAGCAGGCGCTGCCCTGTGAGCAAGTGCACATACCTCTGAGCCGAGAGCTCCTGTACCAGAACATCACACAACAGAACAACATATAGCAATACAATCGTTGATCACAGCCTCCACCCAACACTGCTTACGCGGTAACAATAGGTCCCCACTCCAGCTGCACCGTTCTCGAATCTCGCACTTCAGGTTGTTCGCCAGTCTTTCTATTGTAATAGGTCCAGAGAAAGAGATAGCGGCTTGAACTCGCTCGGCAGGCCTCCCATATCTTCATGCTCTCGAGGAGTTTGCTGCAATTAAGCCCGCACTCACACCACTGATTCCGCTCACACGGCTAGATTCGCTCCGTATACCACTATATCTGCTCGCTCTAGCACGCTCTTTACGACTGACGCTAAGTTTCTAGAGGAGTGGCGACTCGAAGAAGCTACAGATTTTGGTGGATAATAGGGGCGTCTTAGAAAGTGCTGCAGGATCCGGCCATTCGGCCAAGGAATGTGTATAACATAGATAAGACCGGATTCATGCTAAGCATGCTGGGCTCTGTCAAGGTCCTTGTAGGCAGGGATGAACAACAAGGAATTAGAGGCGCTGGTGTTAAGCGGACAATGGTTACCGCTATAGAGTGCGTCAGTGCTGATGGTAGATCATTGCACCCTCTCATCATCTTGGATAGATGCGAGTGAGTAGCTTGGAGATGTAGCCGTGCACACGGCCAATGGACTTGCTGACGTGCGCGAGCACGAGTGGCTACCATTTCTCGGACTGCTCTCTAAACGTGGCGGACAGGATAGAGCCCGAAAACTATATAACAGCGTGGTTACGAGGCACATAGTAACGCAATTGAGGTGTTCTTGCCGTTCCGAGTTCTGGTCCACGATTTAGTTGGTAGACCTTCCCGATGTGATCCATGCTAGAGTCATTGTTGAACGCCGTGGGCTTTGGGCATTCGTATCCGTCTGTCTCGACAATGTCGTCAAGCTCTGGGTAAGGCAGCAAGAGATCTTGGGCGGGCGTGTCTTCGTCGTCGTCGGCCAGAGCGTGTACAGCCTTACCCTCGTTATTCTACTCAGGCGACGTGTGTCGCTTGTGGCCTCTCTTCTAGAACTTATTAGCAAAACGTTCGTTCACCTTCGTGACCGTAGTAATGAGCTTCAGGCTGGGTACCTCCGTGAACAAAAATGCGCTGTCGTAGTAGCCGTTCAACGCGCACTGTGTGACTGCTTGGAAGGTGGATGCCAGTTTTCCTAGATACATCCTCTGAGCGCTTTGGCCCGCGCGGGACAGTCCCATACTCTCTAGCTCGCGTCGACGCTACTCCAACTGCTTCGTGATATCGGCCTTGAGGTAAGGAAATTCTTCCTTTGTGATGTTTATAAGAAGGTCGCTGAGGCGAGTCTTGAACGACCTAATCCCACACCTCCCAAAACTGGCTATCTCACGCTATTCGGATCTGCCAAAAAACGTCTGCTCTTGAGCAAGTCGTTGAACTACGGTAGACTGTGCATCGTCCGCGCTGCAATTCTTTAAGACACAATAGCCTAGTTGTAGCTGTTTCTCTTTTCCCAACACGAGATCCTTCATCGCTTTCCGAGAGGCCACCTCCGTTACCAAGTCTGGTTTGGTGAGTACCCCTATGGTTCGCATGCTACTAGGATCTGCCTTCTCTGCCATCTTCAGTATCGCCCGGGTGGTAATGTCGACATTAGATAGCATGTCGCGGTGTGAGAACAGCGCATATACAGGAAGAATTGAAGGATTGAACTGAGGTTGTATTGAGTGAAGCTACAAACTGTATATGTAGATGTGTGGCTGTGGGCAGCGCTAGTTCAATGTAGGTAGTCGCAACTCGCTACCATATAAGCGAGGTGCAATTGCAGGTGAGGCAGGAGACACCCCAAACCGTGACATAGCAAGACTGCGAGGATAATCATCCAGTTGTTCTGAATGTAGAACTCAACCATGTTGCGGACGAGATCCACGTCTGCGTCATTAATGAACGGCGGCGAAGAGACTCGGAAGATGCCAGGCACGTCGATGATAGTGAAGTGCTCTTGCTCGGGTCCACAGATCTCGATCTTGAGGGTATTATTGCTGAAGGTGCAGAGGCTGGGGTCGGTGTCTTCCGCGGTCCGCAGCTATCGTTGACGCGATTGTACAAAGCGCAGGGTAACATAGAGAAAGTGTTGGCATCCATGCAGCAGGTATTCATTCAGCTCGGCTTTGTCATGACTGGAGCAGATTCTCTTTTAGAAACGTTTAGGGTCGTAGAATGGGGTTTGGTAGTCGACCATCTGGTTGAAGCATTCTTACATGCAAGAGATGCCTATCAGGCAATAGAAGCATGGAACAATGCGAAGAAGGCGGAGGATTACGCAAGGAATACATACAAAATAGTTGTTGGCGAAGACGTTTTGCTTGAGTTGACATATGATGAGCAGCACGATTAGATACTCCAGAACAACCTTACTCTGCTCTATATCACATCCTGCAATAAGAGCAGGACAAGCCCCTCTATAGCTCGTTCCTTGCCAATCGCGAGCCTGCCACGATGTAGATCACAACTTCTTCAACTTCAGGTCCTCGTATGCCCCGCGATCCGTACCCAAAGGCGTACCTTGCTTGGGTAGGCTCTCGTCGTTCTCTAATTCCCATTCGTTACCAAGCTTCTCACACAGAACAGCCACCAACAGCGCAATCATTTTCATGCCAAACTCCTTCGTCTCTTCGTGGTCAGCTGCGCACCAGTATGCGAAAGGCATGTATCCAAGTTCTTCCTCGCTTCTTTTGAGTGACTTTTCTGCACCTTTGGCCTTGTCAAAAGCTCGCTGTCTCTCTACGGCGCAAATGTCCTGCCAACGCTCTGGTCGGAAAACAAGAGGGTCATTTCCGCCAAGGAGCTCTGACCTCTGGCACGCTTCGATGTCTGCGCGACAAGTTTGGCCGTCGAATTCACGGTGAACGCGTCGTGTGGGCGGGTAAAGTCGTAACGTTTCTTTGACAACGTCAATAGGTCTCACTCCACTCTCGGTTGCGTTGTGGAAGGCGTCGTTCTGCGTGCTGATTGGCGACTCCAACTTTTCAAGGTAGTCTGTCATGATCTTGCACCAACTCAAATTGTCCGCCGCCTTCCGATAGCGGATCTCTAGAAAGCCTCGAATAACAACCCGCCACATCGTCTCATATGCGGGTAATAAGACGTTGAGGGGATTAGGGTCGAGGATCTCAGGGAAGGCGCCGGGCATTGACAACTCAAGTGTGATCACTCGTCGAAGCGCATCATGCAACTCGATTTGATCTTCCCATTTCGGTCGTGCTGTGTTTGCCTTCTTGCTATCTTTCCAGATTTGATTGATACAGTGGCCAATGTAAATAATATCTTTAAATCGGTTGGTGCTTCTCTTGGCTTTGCCCGCGTCGCTGAATAAGTAGAACAGGGAGAGCTCCAACGTAATGAATTGTGTTAGCTCGGCAAGGTTGATCGTGTCCTTCTTGATCTCTAAAAGGTAGTCATCAAAGTAGAAGATAGCGCGGTTGCGGAGATCGCTCCAGTCACTCTCCTCGTTGTCTTTTCCGATCTTTGTTGCTGTCATCATCAACTGGCCCATCCGTTTAGAAAATGCCGATTTGGCCTTCTGGTCTGGGTTGGTAAAAGCGTTGTCGATGCCGAAGACTTCAACTAGACGTTGATTAGGCCCTACCCGAGCCGCTTGAAAGTCTGGATAGGGCTTTCCGTTCTGCTGGAACTTGATGATGTCTGCACACGCTTTTGCATCCTGAAGTTGCTGATAACTGCCACTCATTCTGGTTATATTGATGAGACTCTAGTGAAGTGTCGCTTGGAGGGGATGTTGCGGGTCTGACTTTGCTGTTAGTCCTTGTAGTCTTGATGTTAAGCTGGATGTCTGACCCCTGTGGCTCGGTCGCGCTAGTTCATAGCAAGCAGAAGGGGCAGTGATAGCGTGCGTGGTGTGAGGGCGTCAAGAAACAGACTGTGTTTGACGCTCGAGTGTTTACCCGCCGCGAGATAGAATAGTAAGGAACGTTTATGAGAGTTTATCAAGGTAAAGATAGAAAAGGTCCGCCGTGATCACTGGGGTGATAGTGGCCAGCAAACGACCTGCTGAGTCACGTACGGGCACGCGACGTTGGTTTGTTGACGCTACTACAGGAGAAGTTAGAGGAATACGGTGATTGTCAATATGGGGTAAGATCGTGCCTAGGTGACGCGTTATATCTCTGAGCTTAACGAGCTACATAATCCATTTCACCTCTACCGAGCTTGCCTTGCATACTACTGCAAGTCGTAAGCACTTGCATTAGTCCAGAAACAACCGCTACGTTCTTATCCCTTGGAGCATCCGCGTGTTTCCACTACGCCTCGCTGCTATGATTGATCCCGTAGCAGGCGTACACAGAGCAAGTGAAGTCAGAGTGAACTTAGTGAATTGCTTGATTGTTGATACGTCTGGAGCCCGTTTGCTATCCACTCGCGTACAGACTTATTTTTTTGTGGTAAGCCCTGACTACCGTTACTTATTCACACCTGTCAACTTCGTAACCAGCTCATGATATACCCACAGTGTTAAACCACGGCACACCTCTGTGACATACCTACTGGATCTCCTACACTTGCAGCATTATATAGGGGGATCTTCAACAACTTGCGCGTGAGGAGAACAATCACGTATCATAGAGGCAGCAAACAAGCAGAAGGGAGCAGATATATTGGTGCAAGGTAGACTAATCTAGCCTACATGGTCTGCCTGCAAGACTACGGCCAGTAATCTACATAGACGCCTCGCGCCGAGCAAAACCATCCCGTCCCGTCCAAAGGTCGTAGAAGCCGGGGCTTTGATTCAGCATGCGGTCCCTCCAGCATTCGTTGAACCAGCCTACGCCCTGTCCCATTCGCTCTCCTCGCCCGATCCAAGGTCAAAGACGCGGATGGGAGTGCTGACGGCCATGGCGTCCCCCCGAGAGGTGCACCGACCGACAGCACGCACAGCAAGGCAATTGGCACAGACCTGCCACGGCCACCAGCGCTGACACCTGCGACCGTTTGGGAGCGATTGCTCGTCGCGGACGGCGCTCCTGACAGGCAGCTTGAAGAGATTGGGGCTTCTGAACAGGGCAAGGGCGGCGATGCAGCGCAGCGCTCGCTCCGTGGCGAAGCCGGTGGAGTATTCTGGGGTCTCGCGACGGCAGCAGATGGTGAAGTCGCAGGCGCGGACGTCGTTGGGGCCAGGGCTGAGGCTGCAGGTGGACAAGCCTGTGGCGACCTAGGGCTGAGTGTTAGCTGGTCGTGTGATGTGCGGGAAAGGTAGGACGAACCTGGACAAGCAACGCGAAGGCGAGCTAGATGTCGGTGTGGTGACCAGGCGCGCAGAGGCTCCAGGGGGCGTTGAGGTGGATGGCGGTGGGAAAGGTGCAGCAGTGAGTGACATGGATGGGCCACCCAAGCCCCCCATCCAGGGGTCCTCACCCCTGCCGTGATTGTCGCTGCCAAGGGTTAGGGTTAGGGTTACACTAATATTTTTCTTGGTTTGGCTGGCCCCCCAAACCATGAACACGCTATAGATCTAGCCTACATAGTACTAGTGCTACCTATATAGGTCAGGTACTCAACCCCCATGGGGCCCACGGGCCTCCATGGGTTTAGCCCACCTGGATTGGGGCCCCATCCATGTCACTCACTGAGGTGCAGCCTTCAGGCAAGGAGAGTCCTAGCAGCTTGGGATGGCCGGTGGCGCGACGGAGCTAGTGGTGGATCAGCGTGGTCAAGCAGGAGCAGGAGAGACGGTAGCCCAGACGTATGTCAGCAGGGCCCCGGATGGTAAGTGTCGGATGTGAGAGACAGGGCAGAAAAGAGGGAGAAGGTTGTTGTATTGAGAGAGCTACATAGAGCGATTATATACACAACATGATGAGTAAGCCAGTGACTAAGAGTCACGTGGAGATGCAGTCCACAGTGTACCATGTGAACTGAGGTGCCATGCTGACAGTAAGCACTGTGCCAGCGGCATTGTAGAGGTCGGCGAGGGTATTGCCCTGCTGCGTTGCTGGCAGCTGGATGCCGAGGAGGGTGCGACGGCGTGCGCGGAGCTCGGAGGCAGAGGGAACAGGAGGCTGGGTGGTGAGGTTGGCGACCTTGGGCGTGAGCAGGGCCAGGAGGGAGTTTCGGTACCGTGGCGGCGCAGCCATGATGGCGGGGTTGGGGTGCTGGAGTAGGTAGCCATGGCAGAGGGAGAGTAGGTGGACTGACGTACGCGGGTGGTGGGGGGAGTGGTAAATGTTGCGATGTGGAGAGAGAGTGGAAGGGGGGTGAGGGTGAGGGTGAGGGTGAGGGTGGAGGGCAGGAGGTTCGTTTGTACCGCTTGCAGACAGGTGAGGGAGCAGAAGACGCTACAAGAGCGGCCGCGCGGGGAGAGCGCGATTGCAAACACGGGCGTCAGTAGGGCTACTGTCCTGTTTAGGCAAGAGAGCGACGAGCGGTGAAGCTGTGAAGGGCACGCGGTATGTGAGAGTGCTACAACGAGGTAGCGCAGAAAATCGATTTGCGCTTCTCAGCACGCGCTCGAAGCATACAAGCAGACGAGCCAGTGAGGGCTTACGAATTGCACTGCGTTACGTAGGTGCAGCAGCGCAGCGTGTGGTTGAGGTCAGCCAGTCCTACGACAAAGGTACACAGCGCGCTCCGGATGAAGAGGAGGGCTATCTACAGCGCGCGATCGAGGCATCGTTTACGTAAAGCACCATGGCGATGGAGATGGCGCACCAAGACGCGCACACGCAGATTGAGCCACACACAAAACAACCGCTCCTGTGGCACGACTGGCTACGAAGGACGCAGTGGGCACGTCATCTTGCTCGCTTCGACCGCCTATGGCTACTGTAGCAGGTGCAGAGGCCAGATGAGAGTGTAAAAGCGCTCGCCAAGGTGTGCTAGGCGGTAGAGATAATTATCTGAAGGCGCAGCGAGCTTCGTCGCCCAACGTAAAAGGACCGTCAGCCACGACTTCTGTCGAGCGCTGAGCAACGAGAAGCCCTTCAACGCGCTCCAGACTGGTAAGACGATGAAGAAGTACAGCGGATACTGGGTCTCGATCGTCTGCTACTGCTGCCGGACTCACAAACCGTCGGATGCGGAGGCGGTGGCAGAGGATGCGCATCACGGGATAGCGGCAGACAACGAGCTCACGATGCGCCGCCCTGTTGGCGACAGAAAGCCACGCCACAGCTTCTCCGCCGGCTAGACCATGGCATTGTGGCTGCTTGAGCAAACGCTACGTGCGGCGCAGCGCGACAACGTCGAAGACCGGTGTCAGAAATTTCGGCCACTGGCGGGCGAGGCGCGTTGGGCATGACGGACGAGAGGTGAGAGATTCTAGTGTGCTGTTGCTGCTGCGGTCGGTACATACAGCAACGCTGGCGCTCTCAGGCGCGTGAGGTGGGTAATTGCACCTAAAAGCAGAAGCGACAAAGTCTGATAAGCCAAGATATAATTGGCGCTCCTGCTAGCGGGTTGGCGAAGGTAAATGTCGAAAGAGTAGAGGAGAGAGAGAGGCTATACGCCAGGCCTGAATTCCATCGCACCGTGCCCACCGTGCGTAGCAGTGAATAGGCAAGTTGCCACTGCGCATTTATAGTGAGAGAGTTGGCAAGGGTTCCGTATCCGGTTGGTAAACGGCAAGTGCTTTTGGCCACCATGAACTTTGCAGCTACTACAATTCCGTTTGCAACCGATTCTCGTCACTTTCGATATCGTCCTCATCAATAAGTGGAATGCCTCCAGCATTTCCAGCATGCTCGTCACATGTCAATGTGCCCTTGACTTCTGCTGCCGAATTTGGGTGGTGGAGTCCGAGTTCCGAGGTGATGGATTCAATCAGCCCTTGGCCTGCTGCCAAAGATATTTTGTTCTGCTGCTGCGCGATAGTTGTCTGCAGCATCAGCTCCAGCTGACAGACTCTATGTTCTGCTTCTTGCTTCATCACTTCCGTATCATGGTCTATATTCTTGACCCACGCATCCACTCTTAAATGTATAATTTCCAATCTATTCCTGCCCTCGTTGTTCTTGCAAAGCTTCGGCTAGCATATATGCGGAGTGGACTTGCTTCAGCAACTGAACGGACGTGAGGTGCAGGCGATGAACTGCAGTGTGACGTAGTTGAGTAATGTATGGTAAGGTTTCTTTGAAACACTTTTGTTGTTGGGTATTCATGCAACCATTGGGCAGAATGTCCAGATGCTTCTTGACCACACGTACCCACTTTGTGAGCTTGACCGCAGCTGCACAAGTCCAGCCATACTTCTTAAGCACGGAAGGAAGCCATCGTTTCATGAACCGGAAGCATGCCTCTTCAAGGATTTGCTGAGATGACGAGAGTATGTGATGTTGAACGTTGTAGGAAAATGCAGATGGTCGCAGAGTTACGTGAAAGGGTCCATTTCCTTGGCGATTGAGGATAGAAATTCCTATATGCATGTGAGATGTCACTTGTTAGAGAGAAAGATGGGTAAAGTACATACCGGCTGTAGTCCCTAGACTCGATTTGTGGATAGCCTCAGTTTGCACTACTTGTGCGACATTGATTGACCTCCCAGACAATGCCTTACGTTTCTTTGGGATGTTTTCTGTTGACTTTTCTGAGGGCGGTCTTGTGAAGAGGTCTGGAAAGTGCTCGCTTGCCTGCTCTTTAGACTGGAACACGCGATCCTCGAGAAGAGACTTGAGGATAGAGACGACGTTGTTGATATACGCGTCGCTAGCAGACTCTTTTAAGTCAGGTAAATGATTTAGGAGAATTTTGCGTATAGCCTTGCTCTTTCACACATTCTTTCCAGCAAAGAGTTTGCGATACGTTAAGAATACCTGTTGACGATCAGCAGGTGCTTGGGCATCCATCTGACCTCGAAGTATCGTGAAAGCAATTTTTCTTCTCAATCCTGGCTTAGCATGGCTCCCCGGTTGCGTGTTCGTGTCCAATGTTCGTGTCTAAAGTGCCATGCGCTGCCACCCCACTGTTGACAATGCTAGCGACGCGGGCAACGATCGGCAGTCTTGGCGACGCCCCACTCCACAACGCGTACGGTACCACGCGCCGCAAAATACAACCACAGCACCATCCAACGGACCCAACGCTAGGCGCTTCACATTTAGCGGAAGTCCCGTCTCGGACCCTCCCGCGGTCTGCACGAATCGTCCTCGCCGTCCTCAGTGTTCTGCGCGAGCCTCTAAACGGACAACGAGCTCGACAGCAACCCCATACACATCACCAAACGCGGTGGAAGCACGAATGTTCTACGATCTCTAAGCGTGACGCACTTTATATTCGCTAACACGATCGTTCGCATTAACAAGCATCTGGAGCAGGCGCAGACTTGGAAGTGACGCAACGTTAGTCTGGCAGCTGCACTCAGCGTGGCAGTCGTAGATGGCGAACGTTGAGCGTTGAAGAGGAAAAGACACATTGATATCCAGTACAATTGCGCCGCTACGCCTGCCCTCCTCTCGCAGGAGCTCTCGAACGGATCCGTTTGTAGGAGAGAAGCCGTCAGCATCCACATCCTCCAACGAAGCGCACCACTCGCAATTGAGCAGCACGACACCGCCAACAACAAGCAAACCCCGCTGGCGCACAACTTAAGGAATACACAGGGCGGATGAGCAGGACGAGGCTTGGCTTAGGGCAGGCTGATACTGCAGCGTACACAGTGGGACGGATATGCGCTCTGCCAGTCGGCGGCGACGCATGTGGTGCTCGAAAAGCATATTCCTCACGATGACAGCGGCTCGGACTAGTACACGCTGGGCTTCATCGATACCTATAGCGTCGTCCTTGGATAGCTACTGGCTGACCAGATCTTCTCTACCTCAAACTCGTCGTCTTCGCCAGCAGTATCGTTACAGGACAAAACTGAAGTCCTAGGTTGCCAAGCATCGCTCACGCTGCATGACTACAACCGACCCTTCGACGACGCCCCGAACATGAGCCACGATGATGCCTAACCAGACTAATGTCAGCATTCCTGCTCCACCAATACGCATCAACGCTGTTGCAATCGTTTCTTGATATCCTCTCAAGACAGACACAGTCCGTGCCTACCTATCGTTTCAAACGGCGCATTCAACTTCCTGGTTGGTGAGCTCAAGACTTTCCAAGACCATCTCTCTGCTGCATTTAGACGTTAGCATTGCTGCTCAGAGCCCTCGCAAGGACAACAGGGCTTAAGTTGTTGAGCCCTCCAGCGCAGTGGGGATTGATGCAAGAGTGCAGCTTACCTTCAGTCTTGAGCTCGCAGCCTCTAACGATACTCCTAGCTATTCGTCTCCTGACAAACTCCTCTCTTGCAGCCCTCGCAAAGCTCAGACTTGTGCGGTAGTCTATTTTTTAAACCAAAGTGTGGTCTCTCTACTTCAACGCCTGCCCACTTCTTGAGCCTGTATGCGATTCGAGTGATATATGAGTCTCTGTCCACCTTCATAGTGCCTAGCTCGTTACAAGACTTGCAACGCTGACTGAACACTACAGCGTTGTACTCATTCTGTGGGTATCCCCTAATCAATATAGCCACCATCTTGCTGACCCAAACACTATCGGGACACGCGTTGTTGTTGCACTCGAATTCTGCCATGACATGGGTTGCGTATCTGTTACATGCACCGCTGTCGCTGTCATCCTTGTGGAAGCGTGGCGAGGCGATCCCATTAGAGACTGCGCTCACAACGTCCTGATGAAGCAACGGAAACATGTAGGAATAGTCGCAGGTGTCGCAGTCAAAGGTCGGGGCATGTACCGGCGAGTCTCGGAGATGCTGCGCCAGCGAAGAGGCGCTGGAGAAGGAACGGTCGCAAGTGTCGCAGTCAAAGGTCGGGGCATGTACTGGCGAGTCTCGGAGATGCTGCGCCAGCGAAGAGGCGCTGGAGAAGGACCGGTTGCAAGTATTACAATCAACAGCTTCGACCATTGTCATCTAGTTCGATAGTGGGAAAAATTCACCGTTTGGCAGACGTGTAAAATTTTGAATAGTCTCTATTAAATAGAGAGATAACGCAGGAGCTACCATACATACGAGGAACAAATTGTTTGTGGCAATCAGAAAGGAATTGTTTGCAGATCTAGAGAGTTCCATAGACAAAGGTAAACAAGAGAGGCATTGTTTGCAAAGCTTAGTATACTGATTGTGCATGCTAGGGCGGGTGCGAGAACAAAGGACGTCTTGCAAACCCGGCTGTTGGACAAACTCAGCATGCTTTTGGCGCACAAGGATCTTGGTGCGTCTATCGGCTGGCATAAAGTTGGTAATGTCTATCCCTGGGTAGCGGGACACCCTGTGTGGCGAGACACTTTTCCATCCGGACCTTCGGCGTCAGGCCAGCGCGACTGCACAAAGTCGAGCTCGATGCACTTTCTTCTGCACATGTTGCTCTTTAAGTATGTTGGCCTCCGGCTAAGGAGAGCGCGGTGTTGGACGTGCTGTCGGTCGTTCTGTTAATGGCGTCTACCAAGCCTTTACTGGTACACCCCTGTTTACTCGCAACAGCGCATCTCTAGTAAGCGTTCGGAGGTATAGAAGGGAAGCCGAAATCCTAGAGATCAAGATGGCAGGCGCTAAGTGTTGAAATAAGATGGAGAGTGTGCATTCCGGCAGTTTCTCCGCGAGACGGCAAAATCGCCAAACCTCGTCTGACAGGGCACAGGGCTCTGGCTGCTCTTGGCATGCAGTAGCGTGCTCAGATGTCTGTGTATGCAGCTGTAATGAATTTGACGCTATACCAGCTGCGGAGGCTGCTGAAAATAGCTGTGGCGCACACCAGTAACCTTCTAGAAACGTCTACAGTCATGTGTCCGATCTACGCATACTGTACGTAATAGACAAGAGATCCACAAGCAGAGACCCAATCTTAGGCTTTGAGATGTAACTTTGCCGTAACAATCCCTTTCCTGCCGATGCTCGAAGGTTCTAAAGTGTAGTAGATAGTCTATATGTTTATATGTATCCCCGTCCCCCTCTATGAAATAGAGATTATAAAGAGATAAAACAATTATTTACCAACTTAATAAAGAGAAGATGGAATACTTTAAACAACTACTGCTAAAGACATCAAAGCATAATACTGCAAACCCATACACTTCCAGACCCAACACCTATACCTACAGTTGTCCCGCTTACAGATGAACAAGATGGTCGATACTCTGATGGTATCCATAGAATGTTCTCGCCAGCATGCTTGATCCATATGCTGTCGGAACTGAGGCTAGTGGCTACAAACAGAGGACGCTCGGGTTCTGCAACATCCCTTGTGCTAGGACTTTCTGCGCTTTGAAGAGCGATAGCGCCTATTGCAGTATAAAGGAAAGAGCCAGTAGAGTCAAAGGATAAGTTGTCAAGAGATCTGCCAGTATCGAGGGTCTGTAGGCACGTGCCGCTGCTCGCGTCCCAGATCTTGACGGTGCTGTCGTCCGACGC